>JBBPCX010086782.1:0-26277 GCA_037974365.1 Hydrocynus forskahlii | reverse complement strand
GGACTTTGTAAAGCTGCTTTGTGACAACCTGGTTGTAAAAAGCGCTATATAAATAAAATTGAATTGAATTGAATTGAGTACTTAGCCTGGGCAGAATATGCCCAGAATTCGCTCTGTCACTCCGCCATGGGCCTTACTCTGTTCGAGTGTGTGATTTGTGTTTGTTTGCCTTGAGTGAGTTGTGTTTCTTTGTCTTGGGTGCTTGGCAACCCAACTGTTCCAGACCAGCTCATTAGCAGTTGTTCAACAGGGTTGCCAGGTGCCGCACCTGGGTAAGGTTTAGTAATCACCCCTCCTCATTTAGAGTTAACGTCTCGTGTCATGATTGATTGTTTGTGTTGAGCCTCCTGTGTTCTCACCAGATAAGAGGCAGCCGATCCAGAACGTCCTACGCATCGTCACCCTCATTTCTCCCATTCTGTTTACCCTCTGTTACCTCCACCTGGCTGTGAGAAAGTATTGGAAAGGAAACAAGACTGAGGCTTGCCATCACCTGCAGACTGGAGCTCGCTCCTTCCGAAACCCTGCTCAAGGATCAGCATGGTAACTCGTTGCTCTCTTACCCTCTCGAAATTGTAACTCTCCTTTCTGTCTCACCCTTTGCAGAAGTGACAAGAGAAGCCATCAAAGCAGCTGTCTAGTGAAAGCCCTACAGCTCTCGAGCGCTGTGTGCACTATACACTATACTGACCCTCATTGGAAGTTAAAAACTTTATCAGTCAGTCTCGACCCACACCAGGAGAGTGGACCTTCACAGAGACACAGAGACTTTTGCTGGTCCAGCGGAGGCACAAGGCTTGGAGGGGATTCTGTGTTGTGCATGATTGTTCTGTTTTGTGAACCTCTTCTTTGTTAAGGAAATGTGATTAAAAACCCTGTTCTCCGAGATCCTCTTGCACTTGTGTCCTCTTTCCCAGATCCGACATGACAATGGCTTTATTTTCTGAGCACACAGTGGAATGTTGGCAAGCAAAATCTCTTGTCTTTTGGTGCTCAACTCTGCGTGAAATGTGTGAAATGTTTTTTAACTAACTAAATTGCATGTTTGCCCCACTTAGCTGTAACGTTGACGAGCCATCCATGTTACCGTTTACTTTCCCAAATCATTTTCTCTTGTCTTTTACCAGCTTGCACATCGGCTGTATCCCGAGCAGTGTACTGCCACACTTAATATAGTAGGAATGGTGCTCTTATCATACTTTACATTGCGGTAGTATGCATCTCAGGAAATAGCCGGTGTTGTACCAACAATGGTACAATAATGTCTCTCTATGCACTAGGTGGTACACATGTACAGTCACACGCACCACATAGGGTGGGAAGTGACTTATTCTTAAAATCTTGTGCACTACACTGGAAATGCTCCGCCCTCACTCAGCTCTTTTGATGTTTTCACGCTGGTTTGACTTGAAGAGTTATGATGCTATTTTTGCACCAAATTCTGAGCGTGCAGTGGAACTTTGTTGAGTAAAATATCTTGTCCAGAGCTGCCGAGACTAAAGCCTTATTAGTCCTAAATATCTCATATGTTTTTGCTTTTCTTCTATGTGAGTCTAAAACTAATAACTTTCTTTTATTTGCAGACAGCGAGCTGTGGATGTGTAATTTTCCAACCAGACATGTGTGTTGTTCTGTTAATTGTATGTTCCTTTTTGCTAATGTGCCAAAACTGTGTTTTAGTTTTTTGTAATATTTACAAGAATTTTACATACATTTTAAATGGAATAAATACTGTTATAACAAATGTGAGTTGTTTTAGATCATCACACAGTAATTTTACTGTAAAACAAATTAAAACAAATCTTCTTTACAGGAAACCATTCATTGACAGATAATATGTGATTATTTTAATATTCATTAATTTTACAATTTAATAAAGTATTTCTTGTTATTACAGTGAAACATCTCTAGTTACTATTGTCATTTGGAATGTGAATTATTTTATTTCCTCAACTTGTATAGCTAAAGAAGCTTTGTGCTATATTTATGCTAATATTCCTTCATTTAGTCATACTATTTATAATAATAATATTCACAAAATGAGCTGGTCTAAATCGGAACCAGACTTAACCAGTTAAATCCATGACTTTCTGTTTGCAGGGCGAATGCCCTAACCAATAGGCCACCAGCCACCCTGCGGTATCAGAGAGGGGTCCAGGATAAACTGACCCGGGACTGGGTGCCACAGCCCAGGGTCAGGGGGAACCTTAGGGTGGATGCGGAAGGAGGCAGGCAGCTGGAGCTGGTTGGTGACAGGGTTAATCCTGTGGGTGATTTGGTATGTTCCTATGTAACGGGAGGGGAGCTTCTTGGATGCAGTATGCAGGCGGAGGTGTTGAGTGGATAGCCAGACCCTATCACCTACATGAAACAATCCTCCCTGGGTGTTGCTTGGAATAACAATCATTGGTCCACTGGATGGTGGCATGGGGAATTTAGGCCCTCTGTCCGAGACGATGTCCCTGGGGGACCCATGAAAACAGTCTACAGATTTGGGCTGATGAGAGTCCGGCAGGTGCCAACAGGTGCACAGCCTTGGAGAATCGTTCCACAATGGTTAAGATGCCGTTTTTCCCTTCTGACTCTGGCAGACCAGTGACAAAGTCCACAGTGATGTGTGACCAGGCCAACCAAGGGACAGGTAGGTTGATGGCCTTTGCCCTGGTGCACACTGCATATACCTGGACGAAAAGGCTCTTTGTATGAAGGTGAGTGTTCTTCTTATCCAATTTTGACCAGCCAGGGAAGAGGACTGTCCCCACATGATAACTTTGGGCCAAAGCGTTGTGGAAATGAAGAGATGTCCAGGCGAGGTGTCTGCCGGAGTGGGCTCCAAGGTCTGGGCTTGGTGGATCTGATCTTCAGTCTCCCACTAGAGGGGTGAGATGATGTGGTGAAGGGGTAGGACAGGCATGGGGTCTGCCTGGGGCTTGACGGCCTCATACTGGCATGACAGTGCTTAGGTGTTTTTCAACCCCAAGTAGAATAAACGATGGAAATTAAACTCCAAAATATGGTGATTGGTAATCTGGATGGTCAGCAAGTTCCCAGTCCCCTACACCATACTGCTGCGGGGTGGGATTTAATTTTCTGGAGAAGACACTGCATGGATGCAGTTTCTGGTCTGGTTCTCACAGGGAGATGACAGCCCTGACATCCACATCTGAGGCATTCACCTCCACAACAAATAGCTTGGATGGGTCCAGGTGAAGACTGATGGGGGCCGCGGTGAACAGGGTGCCGAGGTGGCTTCAGGCATTAAGGAGAACTAGTGCTGGTAGGGTTTGGTGAGGGTGGTCAGATGTGCCGCAACTGAATTGAAGCCCCTGATAAATCATCGATAGAAGTTAACAAGACCCAGAAAGTGCTGGAGCTTCTTAAGCATAATTGAGTGGGGGCCAATTATACACAGCTTCTAGTTCCTGGGGGTCCATGGCCACACCTCGGGAGGAAAAAACAAACCCCAAGCATGTGGTGGAGTGCCGGTGGAAAGCACATTTCTCCAACTTACAGAACAGTTGGTGGGTCAGCAGCCTCTTTAGGACCACTGTTTAGTACCACGTGTTGTATGTGCTCTTCCGGGATCCGTAAGTAAATCAGGATGTCGTCCAGGTAGGCAAAAACCCATCAGCCTAGCATGTCCCGCAGCTCTGCAGAACTATTGCACAGACTGAAGGGCATAACCAGGCTTTCGTAGTGAACAGTAGGGATGATAAAAGCCATCTTCCACTAATCTCCCTCTCTGATGTGAATGAGGCGGTATGAGCTCCTTAGGTCCAGTTAAGTGAAAAGGGAAGTGTTGGTGAATGGAAGAGTGTAACGGTTCTTTATTGTGATCTTGTTGAGTCCCTGAAAGTCGATGCAGGGACGGAGGCCACCATCTTTTTTCTTCACAAAAAATAACCCTGTGGCGGCTGGAGAGGAGAAGGGCAGGATGGTGCCATTTTGCAGTCCCTCAGTGACAAACTCCTCCATAGCCTTATATTTTCCTGCTGATAGGGAGAACAGACAGCCATGGGTTGATACCGTGCAGGTCAGGAAGTCAATAGCCAAGTCGTAGGGATGGTGAAGTTGCAACTGGTTGCAACTGCTGAAAACCTTCGCCAGGTCTTGGTACGGCAGACAAATGGCCTCCAGGTCGATATCAGGGGCCTCTGACTCCCTAGAGCATGCCTTATTCGTCATCTGGAGGCACAGCTCCTGACAGGTCTGGCCCCACTGAATAATCAGTGCTTATTTGAGAACTGATATACGTCACTCTGGATAAGAGCGTCAGCTAAATGCCAGAAAATTATGTGTAAATGCAATTTGATTCTGTGTCCAGGTGATAAAGAGGTCATGCTTCAGGAGTCAAGGGTGTCCCAGGAGGATAGGAGGTGATGACAGGGAGGTGATGACGAGTTGGATGGATTCTTGATGTCTGTTGATGGTAAGAGTGAGAGGCAAGATCTGGTGAGTGAGGGGGCTGGTGGCAAGGAGCCGACCATCAACGGCTCAAGGTTCTCCTCCAGCTGAGCAGCAAAGGCTTGGTCAGGGAAGTTACCTGCCACCCCTGAATCAACGAAGGCAGAGGTATTGACATGTTCATGGTCCTGCTAGAGGTGAACCCATCTTGTGGTACCATGCGCTTAAGGTTTACAGTGTATAGCAGTGGCTCATAGACTTACAGCAAAAAACAAAGAAGTCCAAAAAACAAAGAAGTACAATGCTCAAGTTAATGTGTGTATTCACACACCATTAACACACATACCTGATGCTATCTACATTTACATTTGTAACAGTAGCCTGCTAACTGGGCTGTTAGCTGCAGAGCTAATGTTACGGCCACATTCTAAGAGTAAAAAGCTAGGCAACCATATACAGCAAAGCAACAAAATTATATATAGAGTTAAGTTGACTTACTTGTCCAGGGAGAGTTGGTACTGATCCAGACTTAATTTTCAGCCGTTCAGCAAAACTAGCTCTTTATTGCTCCAAGTTTTGGCAAAATGTTTGGTGCAAACATACACATTTTTCGGAAGTCGTGTTGGCGCATTTCCAGAAAAAATATTAACTCACTGGTTCTTCAGAAGTTTGCGTGAAGGAACTAAATAATACATTTTTACATCTAAACACCCAGCAACTGCCATGCAAGCCATGACAGTCGGTTGAGCTCATTTTTAGGGGAGGTGTGTGAAATTCTCTGGGCGGGCAAAGAACAAGAAAGTGGAGGTAACCTTTCACCCTATGACGTCATGCGGGGCCAAATTCCAGATTGGGCCATCTGAGCTGTCGCTCTCTGAATGGCGGAGCAGGATGACCAAAGCACTGTTTGCACCTATCACAATTTCTAGCCACTGCAGGACAATAGGCAGGCTAGGGGAACTCGTATTAATGTTAAAAAATCTCACAGAGTGAAATTTTCATGACCTTTAAATTGTGGTTTTTATGCCACCAATACTGTTTAAGTAACGTTGCTAAAGTTATAAAAACTATAGCATGTAGCACAATAGCTTTCTGCTGCCTCTCCCCTTCTTCTCTCCCTCCCTCTCCTTTCTGCACCACCCAATCCCCATATACCTGCAGCTGATTGGCTGCTTTTATTTTTTTTTTCCTCTCTGATCTGTAATCTGATTGGCCCCCATCATGTGTAATTATCGTACATGCATTTTGGCCATTCTTTAACAAAATAATATGAAATTTATAAGGTGTTAAGACACATATTTTTCTGCAATAGGGATGCATCATTTCAGAAATTCCATAATTGAAGTGTATTTCAGTATGCCAAGTTTAGTTAGTGTAGTCCATAAATCAGAGTGAAGTGATGTCACCAAAAGCCACAAGCTGCAGTGTGGGGACCAAAGTGGTCCAAATTTAAACAGCATCATCTAAGCTTGTATGTCAACAAGTGTACCAAGTTTGAGAATCGTTGGTCTGGGATAGCCATGATTTTTGCCTTGTTGAAATTTTTGGCACCCCTTTGGCTGATATTGGCTGTGTATTTTGTGATACGTTCACATGATGTCACTTAAATTCAAGAATGTGCTAGAGCAATGTCTTCTGGTGTGGAATTTGTGAGCTCATTTGCCACACGGCTGGAGAGGCAATTTCGTGCAATAAGTACTTTGTGACCTGTCATACTGCCACCAAGTGGTAAATATAGATACAAATTGGGGTACTGCTGTTGAGTGATGCCTTGCACGTGTTTACAAAGTTTGGTAAGCATTGACCCAAGTGGTTATGAGTAATTGCAGTTTAACTCATTGTGTGCAAAACTGACAAGCTTAATTTGCATATGGCGGCCATGCTATTTGCAAATTTGCATGTTTGATCTTTATTGACAATGAGTATCATGTGATTCCAACGAGACCACAATTGTGCAGATTTGTCGAAAAACCAGGGACTGGTTCACAAAAGTTTTGCATGTTATGCAAATTAGCACAAAATCTTATCACTGGTACAATCAATGGCCATGGTCTCATTTGATTTGTCTGATGCCAAGGAGTAATATGCAGCAACAATTTTGAAAATCAGACCTACGGTTCAAATTTGCTGAGGCTTAATGCAACAGTGCTTGTTATAGCGCCACCTATGGGCGCAAAGGTATGGCTCTTGGTGCCTGAGTAGCAGTTGGCATACCGCATGTACCTGCCAACTTGCAAGGCTGTGCACCTTACGGTTTTTGCTCCCCAACGCGTTTTTTTGAGGCTAACTGAAAGTGAAAGTAAAATCTGACTAAAAACAATAGGGATCCTAATAACTGCATGCTTGGACCCCTAAAAGAGGAAATAATACAACAACACAAAATAACAGAAAATAACAAAGGGGGTAGAGGCTGAAACCTAAATCTGGCTATCAGCAGCTCTCCCAAAATGGTCTCCTGTCAGTATAACCAGAGAAAAGGGGAAAAAAGAAGAAGAAAAATACTAGCCAAAAGAAATGAATTACTATACAGGCCACTCAAATAATGAACTAAAATTTAAACCCTATGAACAAAAAAAATCCAATAATGTAATATGGGAAATATAATCCCATACAGTAATTGATCATGCAGTGCTAGAATGTAAAATATCGATGTTGCCCCTTTATAGACTGCACTGTAATTAATGTTCTGTCATTTTTTTTGGTATAAGCAGGGTAAATACAGTAATCAATGAATTTAATTTACAGTAATAAAAATACAGTGGTTTAAGAACCAAATGAAAAACACAAAAACACTCGAGACACTCCATGGGGGAAATTCTGGACTGCAGCATCATAAGGCAGCAGCGAATCAGCAGCAAAGAGAAATAAATAATTTTCTCGGATTGGCTAGTTTCAAACCTCCTGCCTCTGAGTATAGCTGATGGTGACGTCCAGGCCTCGTGCGCCACACCCCCTCGTCCTCATGTTGCTTGTTTACGTTCGGGTCAGCGCTGAGCAGTGGAGGTTCATTACGTTCAGGTGTCTGATTGCCTTGGTAACAGCCATGTGGCGCACAAGGCCTGGACGTCACAGTCAGCTGTACTCAGAGGCGGGAGGTTCAAAAATCCACGATGGACTGAAACCGTTACTGCTGATCCATGTGAAAGTGGGGGATTACTGTATATGGAATGAAGTAACATAAAAACATCATCAAGGACAGCTCTCACAGTAGCTTTGATCTATTTGACCTGTTGCCCTCAGGGAGGCACTATAGGTGCATCACAACAAGGATGAACAGACTCAAGAATATTTTTTTTCTACACAGTCTAATCCCCCAACCCCCAGACTTTCTTCTATCCACCAACACTGCAATATTTAATATTTAAATAGTACTGAAAAGACTGTGGAATATCTGTCTACTGTGCAATAACATGACTATGATTGTCCAACATCCACTACTCACTGTACATAATCATCATTACTGTGCAATACTTAAACAATGTACAATAACCTACACTGCATATCACACTGTACAAAAAACCTTTTAAATGTATTTATTCTTTTCCATATGTAAATCGTGCTGCAGAACTTTTTGCAACTTTTCTGCACTATTTATTTCATTTTTTGTGTTATTTTACTACATACATGTCTGCACTGAAGGAGTTGCTTTTAATCTCATTGTACATGTGTATAGTGACAATAAAAGGAATTCTATTCTATTCTATCCTATTCAATTCTATTCTATTCTAAAACAAAATAACAAATGGAATGAAATAACAGAAAATAAAGTAAATAAGCAACAACATGAGAATGGAGATAAAGAATAAACAACAAAAAAATAAAGAAACAAAAAAAATCACAAAATAATGGCTTTTTAACATAAGCAAAACGATTAATAATGATAACACACACACACACACACACACACACACACACAGACCACGGACACCAAGAACAGGTACAAGTAAAAAAAAAAAATTTTTAAACATAAACCGGTACGAGGCAAGGCAATCGGCAAAGCCACTAAAGGGGCATTATACGAATTGACAGTGGTTGGCATGGTACAAACATATGGGTTTTAACATAACATCCCTTACAATTAGAATCTAAAACTCATTGCATTGTCTGACTCTATGTCCCGTACAGTAGAGTTTGAACTCAGTGAACCATCTCCCTCAGAGGTTGGAAAGCCCCTAATGGCCCCTTAAGTTGAAGATGGTCCAGTACCTTCCCATACAGGTGTCCTTGAAGGCCGGACTGGAGATGTTGCATCCAAAAGTACATTAAAAAAATAGTGTGAGTGTGAACTCATTGAGGGCGCAGAGCATCCAGACATGATGAAATGGTCACGTATCATCGACGTTGGCTTGTCCAGCAATATGAGAGTCAATATATCCCATATGTGAGATACCGAATGAATGCTTGAAACAGAGCTTAAGGTTACGACCGTAAGCCCAGTTCTCTGATAGCATGAGTGAGGTATCTCACCGGACCACCCTTCTTGTGCTGAGCAAGAAGAGCTTGCTACCTTGAATGAGGCCAGTGGGCACGGGCAGCTGTTAATATAGGGGGCTGGCCCCGGTGCACCAGACATGGCCAGCCAATCATGACTCTTGAATGACCCCCACATGTCCCCTCTCCAGATATCCAGGAAGATCCTTGAGAGCTTGCTATCACCCGCAGCTGATGTAGTTAGGGTTTTCAGCCCAATTCACCCCCTCTAACCTACCTGCAGCTGCTTGATTCAGCCTTTGGCACCGTGGAGGATGGGGAGGAATTCTTATCCCAGTTCTTGAACACCCTCCAGGACCCTGGAGAGAGATCATCTACTTACCTCCATTGACTCCAAGTAGCAATTAACCTTGTGGTAAAAAGGGGTGGGGTCGCACCAGTAGAAGTAGACAGACACCTCTTTAAACAATTTTGTAGGGGGTGTTGGAATAGTGCTCTGCTGTCTGTCCTGCAACTCAAGCAAAGGAAAAACAGCCCACCTTCATTTCCAGACCTCCTGTTGATGTTACACACCGATGAAGAAATGCAGCAGGCAAAAGCTACCAGTACGAAAAAACAGTGAGAGCAAATTCAATCTCAGAATGTGTATGCCTGTGCAGAGCCAAGGAAGAAACCCAGGGTCAATCCCAGTGCTATTGATGACCTCGTGAAACAGGTTGCTAACCTGCAGAGCCAATTGACCTCTTTAATGACTCAGAAAAGGAAGAAGGCAATTAAAATGGAAGGAGCTGCATAGAAATCACACCAAGATGATATAGACACAAATATGCAAAACCAGACAAAATGGAAGCAGACGAGCAAACCCCGGCCCTGGTATTGTTTTAACTGTGGGAAGGATGGGCATATCTTCCTCATGCACTGGAGCTGCAAACCCTGCCTTAGTGGCTGAAAAGAAAAGGCAGTTAGGGGGGAAACCGTGTATGTGGGAGACAAAAAACACACATTTAAACACGTAACAGTTCCTGTTGCGGGACAAACAGGGGCTGAAAAGAGTCAACATCCCACAGACATGAATGCCAAACCCAAAATTCAATTATGTGCCAGCATAGAATGCTCAGATAGGAGTTTCCAGAAACTCCCCAAGGTGTTGGTGGGTACTAAGAGCACAGCCCAAGTAAACATAAAAGGTGCTGACATTAGCTGCCTGCTTGACACAGGGTCACAAGTCACAACAGTTTCCCAGTCATTCTACAAACAATACTTTTCGGAGCAGGAAATTCAGAGCAGGAAATTTAGCCACTGTTTTCCCAAAAGAAATTGTGGGGGCAACAGTTAATGTAAACACACTTGCCCTGGTCGTCCCTGACCGTAAAGCCATCACAGGGTCCCTTGTGCTGATAGGCACCAATACTCTTGATGTACTACATGACTATTCCAAAACTGGATTGGCGCATCAGCCTCAAGTCCTTAAGATACTTGAAGTGAGGCACAAGCAGGCGAACAACACTGAGCCCTAGAGGCTGCAAGGAAAGAACTCGCAAGTCATTCCAGCAGGCAAAACTGTTGTACTTGAAGGAACCACCCCAGTAAGCAGATTCCAGAGCGAGAAGTCTATTCTAATTGAACATCCATCTTCATCCTCTTTGCTGGGAGGGTGGTTTGTGAAAGCTAGCCTGGTTGATCTTCCCCAACGGCTGCCTTATAAGCTACCTGTCAGTACTTGTAACGAGACTGATCGTGACATTGTCATTCCTGCAAAGTGTGCAGTAGCGCAAATCTGTACTTACCAGAGTGTCTCATTAATAGAGCACTGTGCGGCTGGGTCACCTGGGTCACTTCAAAGGTTACTGCGCACAGAGCCCTCCCAAAACCCTGGTTTAAACTTTAATTTTGGTGAGTCCCCAATCCCATCTGAGTGGAAAGAAGGCATCATTCGGCAGCTTAGCAACATGCCCGACGTGTTTGCAAAACATGACTCTGATTTTGGCCAAACAGACAAGGTAACACATCACATAAAGCTCTCAGATGAAACTCCTTTTAAACAACTCACTCAACCAATCCACCCACCAAGGCAGTTAGGAAACACATCCAAGAGCTTCTTGATGCAGGAGTTATCAGAGAGTCAGAGTCACCATTCTTGTCACCAATTGTGGTAGTCAAAAAGAAGAATGGCCAGGTCTGGTTGTGCATTTATTATAGGTGCCTGAACCTTCAGACCATAAAGGATGCATACTCGCTCCCAAAGCTAGAGGATACCTTTTGTGCACTGTGTGGTTCCCAGTGGTTTTCTGTTCTCGACTTAAAATCTGGGTTCTCTCAGATAGAAGTTAAAGAGGCAGACAAACCTATCCTCTCGGGTTATGGGAATTCAATCAAATGCCGCAAGGAATGACGAACGCGCCGAGCACATTCCAAAAGTGATAGAAAAATGCATGGGGGACATGCACTTAAAGGATGTGCTAGTTTTCCTTGACAACTTGATTGTGTTCTTGAAAACCCTGGAGGAACATGAGGAAAGGCTGGTGAAGGTGCTTTCCCACCTCAGAGAGTTTGGTGTAAAATTGTTCCCTTAGAAGTGTGTCTTCTTTCAGACTTCAGTCCATTATTGTGGCCATGTGGTGTCCAGAGATGGAGCTGAGACCAACCCAAAGAAAACTTTTGCTGTTAAGAGTTGGCCAGTTCCAAAGAACTTGCGAGAGCTGAATCTTTCCTCGGGTTTGCTGGGTATAACAGGAGATTTTTCAAGGCATACTCAAGTACTGTGAAGCCATTCCATGGTCTAAATTTTGGTTACCCACCTTCTTGAAAGGGATCAAAAATGAACCGGAAACACAAAAGAGCCCTTTGGAGAACGGTGGACTCCTGCTTGCCAGCAAGCATTTGAGGTGGTCATCAACAAGCTCACTTCTGCCCCTGTGCTAGGTTTTGCAGATTCTCAGAAACCGTATGTACTCCACATGGACACCAGCACCACTGGGCTTGATGCTGTTCTGTATCAGAAGCAGGGGGACCACCTTCGAGTGATTGGCTATGTGAGAAGAGGCCTGTCAAGGAGTGAGAGTCATTACCCAGTGCATAAATTAGAATTCTTGGAATTGAAGTGGTCAGTCACTGAAAAATTCAGCAATTACTTATTTGGGAATCATTTCACTCTTGTCACCAATAGTAACTCGCTTACCTATATACTGACCTCTGCAAAACTGGATGCAACTGGTTATAGATGGCTGACAGCACTATCCACATTCTCATTCAAGCTTGTTTATCAGTCTGGAAAGCAGAATGGTGATGCGGACGGACTGTCCTGTAGACTTCATAGGGAGTTGGAGGATGACCTCAAATCTCAGAAAGAGAGGGAATGTATTCTCCAGTTCACCTGAGACAATCTCTCTAACTCAGAAGGCATTGATGTAGTCAACCAAGCGGTTGTGCAAGCAATCTGCAAGAGGCAGCTTATCTAGAGCGCCAACGACAACAATGATGACAACAATGCCCTAGTTGAATGTCTTACCAGCTCTGCTGTGCCCAACAGTTATGGACATGAGGATCAGTCTGGCAGACTGCCAATTATCCCCCATCTATCTGCAGCAGAGTTAATGGACAAGCAAAGGGCTGACCAATGTATAAGGCATGCCATTTCTCAAATAGAACACGGTGACAAACTGACCCCCACCTTGCAAAATGAACGCCCTGACCTTCCGCTCCTTTTAAGAGAGCTAAACTGCCTTGAGCTTTTGAATGATGTTTTGTTTTGTGTTTTGGCTGTGGACGTGGAGAGGAAGGTGAAATCTTGTGGCAGGTGTGTGTGGAGGAAGGCACTGCCTCAGAAAGCTGCACCGCAAGTTAACATCAAGACCACAAGGCCTCTTGAGCTCCTTTGCATGGACTTTCTCTACCTCAAACCAAATAAAAGTGGGACCAAAGAAATCCTTGTGATTATGGACCACTTCACTAAATTTGCAGGTGCCATTCCTACACCTAACCAAAACGTTCACACTGTCAGATGGTTGGTATGCAGAAAGTAAGAACAACCCCACAACACCCAAGGGGCAACGCCATTGAGCGATTTAATCGCACCTTATTAGACATGTTAGGTACCCTTCAAAACCAAGAAAAGTCTCATTGGTGAGATTTTATAAAGCCCCTGGTTCATGCCTACAATTGCACCAGAAATTACGTAACAGGATTCACACCATACAAACTAATGTTCGGGCGCCAGCCTCGTTTGCCAGTTGATTAGGTGTTAGGATTGCTGAGGCAGAGGAATAGTCAGAGAGAGGAATTGTCAGCCATCATAGTGGATTCACTATGCTGAACTTGGAAACTTGGAAACCCCTTGGTTACGGTGGTTAAATCGTTCTTTCATGGGCTAACCACAGCACTGGCCTGTGATTAGTAAATCAGAGAATCCTGTCCTACCTTCTCAGATAAAACATATTTGATCATTGCCACATACGAGGACGTATATGAGTTCAGGAGGGGAGGGTGTTACCCAGGGCCTAAATTAACATCTTTCTGAAATTAGTTATTAGTTATCTCCTTTGAGTAGTTATTCAATTTAGAAGGAAAAAAAAAACATTACGCGGAGCATCATGTTTCACAAGTTCTGCAAAGGGTTAAATGTACCCGGCTCCAGCTGACAGGGTTCCAGCTAGCCAATCAGTGAGTTTTACTTGGCCACGTCCCTAGCCCCCTTCCTGTCACTATTGTCATGGCAACTATTGGTTTTTCCAGAGAAAAAAAGGAAAAAAACCCTTGCACCAGCAGCCATATGTAGCAGATTGATATAGCAGGTAGCGGAGTCTATTATCAACCTGCTGAGAAGTGCGAGGGATTGCATGCTTTTCGCTGTTACTAATGTAACCATGGTTTATTAAATACTTGAGCATGATTATATTCTCTTTGGATGTATTTACAGTTTCACAGCTGCAAATGTATACTTGAAATTGATATATTTTGTTGCACAATTAAGCTGTTTGAGGACATGAATTGAACTAATTAATACAAGGTGTTGGTTAGTAGTAATTCATGGGAAGATAGAAAGTGAAAATGATTTATACAGTTAGTGTGAACGTAACAAGCTATTTGGATCTTATCTGACCTGGTTATGGGTCAGGTTTTGGTGATACCACTAAAAACACAGGATACGACCACGTGCACACCATCTACTGGAGCCTTCCTGCTGTGTGTGTGAGTTCATGTCCCCAGATCCGGAGGCGAATTCCTGATCCAAAGACCCAGGAATTCTCAGTGTGAACTGGGTGGCGAGCCAAACTGAATTACTGGTACTGAACCCCAGTTGAGTGAGGGATTCCTCAATCCCCCTTCTTCATGGATTGTGTAGTGGAATAAAAAGACTGGTACTGTTTTGAAAGGGCCCCAAATGTGAGAAAGATTAATTTAGGGAAAGGGGGTTTTATTTGTTGTATTTTGCTGGCTTTACCATTTAGTTTGTTTTCTTATTATTGGTTCTGAACCAACAATGTGTTGTATATTATCGTTTGAATATTTCTGGTAACAAGTGGCCATAAAATCGATAAAAACCTGTTCTGTCTGCTTCATTATTGGTATTCACAGTACTGGCTCCTAGAACTTAGTGTCTCCTGTTATTGGCCCAACTGTTATTATTGACTATTATCTACTTGTACTCCATTATTACACTGTTAGGTTGGTTACATTTACATATAGAGGAAAGCAATTTAGATTCAAACATTCACCTCACCTGATATTTAATCAGGTCCTGATGCAAGATCTAGAAGAGTTGGAATTAGATAGTACAATGCTACAATATGTTGATGATTTAATTCTTTGCTCCCCAACAATAAAACAGTGACATGAAGACTCCATCAAAGTCCTCAAGAAATTAGCGAAGAGGGCACATAAAGTCTCACAGGTAAAGTTACAGTACTGTCAACAGCAGGTAGAATACCTGGGAAGGCTGGTGGCACAAGGAACTTAAGCAATACCACCCTCACAGCTGGAAGGGATCAGTAAAGCACCACAGCCAATGACAGTAGGACAGATGATGTCCTTTTTGGGTGTGACAGACTTCAGTGCAGAATGGATTGAAGATTATGCAATAAAAACTGCACCCTTGAGAGCTTTACTAACAGAGGCAGGGGCAAAACTAAATGCATCATTAAAATGTACAGCAGATGCATTTGTGGCCTTTGAAACTTTGAAACAGGACCAGTATTAGCAACACCAGATTATGAAAAGCCATTTCATTTGCACATTGCTAATTGCTGTGATAAATTTGCATCAGCAGTATTAATGTGAGAGACATCCAGAGGGAGGAAAAATCAACCCATTTCTTATTACAGCTTTAAGTTAGATGGAGTGGTTCAGGGATGGCCACCATGCTATCAGGGATTAGCGGCAGCACATTATGGCTATGAAAAAGCTTCGATGTTAACAATGGTGTACCCAGTAGTTATTTTCTCCAACCATTAAATTATAGAACTAAATGAAAATAGCCGATTTGTTCTGACACAAGTGAGAAGCTTACAGCATTTATTCTTACTCACATATCCAGATACTCTTAAAAGATTTACGACAATAAACCCAGCAGCACTGTTGCCATTTAAATTTGATTGGAAACCACATGATTGTGTTGCTAAGTCTCTAGCCTTCTCAAGTATAAGACCTGATTTAGAAGCAGACTTAACTTATTTTGTTGATGGATCACGCTTTAGAGATTATCTAGGAAACCATGCAGGCTATGCAGCAATTAGAAAAGAAAAAGGAACAGTTTATAAAAAGCTGAACACTGTCCACAACTGTGTTCTGCTCAGTAGGCAGAATTAAAAGCATTAACAGAGGCATATAAGCTGGCAAAAGGAAAGTGTGTTAATGTTTTTATTGATTCATCTTACGCTCATTGAGTTACATATTTGTTTGGAGCAGTATGGAAACAGGATTTAAAAAGGCAGATGGTATTCCAATACAGCATTTAGAACAAATATTGGATCTAATGACTGCAATGATGTTGCCAAGACATTTAGCAATAATCAAATGCCAAGCAAATAAAAAGGGAATGATAATGTGAAAGGGAAATAATTTTGCTGATGAGGCAGCCAAAAAGGCCTCGAAGAGTGAAGTTCCTGTAATGGCTCTGATGGTCATGATATAGAGTCTATAAGCGTCTATAATATTGTAATCTTGAAGATTTAGTAGATAATATGTATGAGAAAACTATGTGGAGCAGTCGAGGGGCGAAACAAGACAGCAGTGGGCTGTGGAGAAATCATGAATTGTTGTTAACTGCACCAGGTACATTACTAACATCACTAACGCACATGGCTTGGATCATTGTTCAAGTGGAGAAGTGGTTAGGAAATAAAAGAAGGAAGGATTTTAGTCTCCATACTTACAAGCAACAGTTGATGAACTATTGGGCAGATGTGACGTGTATATACCAGTGCCCACAGGACCATTTAAGCACTTGGGAATTGATTATGTGGACATGATCAAACGAGTAAGAATAAGCAGATACATGCTTGTGGTCACTGACAGATTTAGCAGATGGGTTGAAGCAACCCCATCTAAGGTTTAAAGTGCTGGCATCAGTGGTAATGTTTTTGACAAGGGAAGTCATTCCAAGATTTGGAATCCCATCAGAAATCAGTACTGATAATGGGTCAGCTTTTATGCAGCAAAGCAGCGATTGGGATGTGTCTATCATTCCTAGTCTCAAGGAATGTAGAACGAGTCAATGGGACTCTGAAGGCAAAAATAAATACGATTTGTGTGGAAACTAGATTAAATTGGGTAGATGCACTACCTTTGGCATTAATGCATTACCGCATGCTAGCCAACAGGACCACCCACCTGATTCCCCATCAGATGCTCACTGGGAGACATATGCGCATACCACATTTAGGGGAACCTTATCAGGGGCCACCTGTTGAGCAGTTGGAAGCAGAATTATGGACCTTTATGAGACAACTACATCAGAGTATTCAGAAGAAGGTGGAATGAACCAAGACACAGTGGTCCACATAAGGTGGTAAGAGTGACACCCACAGCAATACAGGTTGAAGACAGTACTACTTGGTATCATCTTAACCACTGTACCAGAGTCCCTAGAAATGTATTGGCAAGAGCAGAACCAGATGACAGCAACGGCGGTGAACCATCCACAGGAGAAGATCAACATGGAGATGATAAGGTTAGTTCTGCAGAGGGAGACAGAGAGCTGGTGCCCGTTCCAATTATAGTGACCCTTCAGATGGACGAGACAAAGAAGAGAGAGAGGACGCCTCGCCAGGGCACCAGCAGGACACAACAGTGCACGCAGAAGCTCCAAAGGAGGCAGGAGAACTGGAGGAGGAGACAGGGGAACAGATGGAGCCCTCAACGAGCTTACAGACAGCATGACTACTTCCCATTCCAGATCTGGCAGAACCTTCCAGTGCTGTTCTCCCTGTGCCAATTGGTGACAGTGATCAGCCCACCAACAGCACCAGTCAGCCAACCGACTCCAACCAGCATGCCAGAACCAGCTGCTGTTGATCATCAAGTGTGTGTTGCTGACGATTTTTTTGACTTTAAGTTTTTGGCAGGGATCCCCAGCAGCAGTCCCAAGACCTCGCCGACATCAACTTTGGTTCAGGTTCACCATGCCATCAATCATGACCTGATTGACTGCAATGTTCAGGGTACTGTGAACATGACAGCTGTGAAACAAAAGAGACAGAAAACATGAAGTGGTCTGGCTGTAGTTACACTGTTGGCTGGAAGTGGACTCACCCCACTGGAACACTGTTTTTCATTTACTTCCACTTGTTACCTGACTAATAGGAGAAATGGTTTTGAAATATGGCCAATGTCACAGGAAAAATTAGCATCCGAACAAAATGTTTAATTGATCATTGTGTCTTTCTAGATACAAATGAACTAATGACTGTAAAGAAAGCAGCAAATTTACTTACAGTTTACCTGGGTATGTTCAAAATGTGCTCAGTAAGGTAAAATTGGTGAAACTGAAAGGAAACTGAAAGGGCTCAAGAACCGAAACGGTTTAAATTTCATCGTTGTTCATCGTAAGTCCATTGATGACATGGACTTACAGGAAGCCCAGTTTAACACAATTTTGTGCCAAAACACCCTGGAATAGACCATTCTGTCCAGCTTTATGTTCAAGCCATCTTGGCAGTCCTGATTATCAGGTCATCATTGGAAGCCCAAGA
The DNA here is from genome assembly GCA_037974365.1 of Hydrocynus forskahlii. Taxonomy (NCBI): domain Eukaryota; kingdom Metazoa; phylum Chordata; class Actinopteri; order Characiformes; family Alestidae; genus Hydrocynus; species Hydrocynus forskahlii. Next base: position 8,254 of record JBBPCX010086782.1, on the reverse strand, counting down.
GCTAGATATTGTAGGAAATTTGATGCAAGCCTTAATCTTTCACAGGTATACATTCCCACAAATTACATTATTAACTGCGCTGAGACTTATGAATGCTACAATAGATCAGATGCGGATGGTGAAAAGGTTTCGTATTTTTGAGGAAAGTGTGGGCTAACTATTCATTTTTCCCGTTCCTGGCATGCTCAGACCCCATACAGGTGTTATTTTGAGCCTGCAGCTTCCAGGCCAAATAACCAGACCATGATTACTACTGCACAAAATTGTGCCAAGCAAAATTGTGTTTTACCACCTATGACAATTGTTGCAAATCAGATGAAAGTCATAACTGACTTCTTCTGGATTTGAGGAGGCACAACACTTAGACCTGTGTTACCTATTAAATTGGCAGGGATATGTGCAAGGGTTAAAGCAATCCAGAGAGTGACAGTTATTGGGAAGGATGAAAATCCTGGGAAACCGGGCAATCTCCTCCAAAAAAGGCAGAAGAGATCCTATGAACCTGATCCTGAAGTAAAATTTGATTTTATTGGACAGCCAAGGAGTATTCCTGAACGTTACAAGGCTAGGAGTGAAGTTCTATCTGGGTTTGAATCGGTTTTTATTTGAATCACCATGAACATATAATCAGCAGAGGTTCATTAACTACACTAATGACATCCTTTTCCTGTGCATATTGGGGAATGATTCTCTAATTGGTTTGGTCCATGGGATGCCTTGTTCTACTCACAATTTGAATTCACCGATGAATACTTAATTGGCCAACATAATGTGAGTCTGGCCTATATACAGTCCTAAATAGAGGACTATCCTGATCATGATGTTCTTTGTATTTTGAGGCCTATAAGAACCCTGTGCATAGCCCGGTTGGAGAGCGCCTCCGAGGCAGCTCCCGCTGGCCACGGCTGTAAACTTTGAATAAAACAGCGACTCTTCATCTTTCTGACTCCATTTGACTTTTTGTCATAGAAAAAGTTTCAGACTTTTTCTATGCCTCTGGTTGTGTTCCACGACACAACTGGAGGCAAAGCAGCATTGTTCCTTTCATGTGACCGTCTGCCATGGTCCACGATAACGTGGAGAATGCCGACTATGGGCTGATTCCTGTGAAACGCCAAAATTAACAAATAAATAAAATAAATAGAAAATGATAAACAAAATAATACGCTATGTACTGTCTGACAGTGATAGCTGGCATGACGGAGGACAATGAATCTGTCAGGAAAACCTAGCCAAACTGAACACGAAAGAGTTGGTAAACCACGTTGTTTGATTGGAGAACGCGTAGAGATTCCCACCGGGAACCTGTGTTCACAAACACACAAAACAATGTAAATAGTAGATAGGGAAAAGCCCAGAGTACTCACGGAACCACTTGAGATGAGGTGGTCGATATGGACAGAGCACTCAGTGTCTGAGCACTGGTTGCTTACCACTTCCTTGTTTACATACTGTGTGTCGTGCATCATTTCCAGCCACCCATGTGCACCACGTGACTGGTGTGTGTGACAGAATCAGCAGTCTTTAATTTACTTCAGCAATTCCCTGTGGTTATAAAACTCAATTGGTAAAAAGTATACAATGACAGAATAGAGCAGGTCCTACCAACATCGGTCAGCAGTAAAAGCTACTACTTGGAACAGGGAAGCCACAGCAAAAAAACGGCACATATAAAAGGATAGGCCACGGCAATCTAAGCAGCTTAAACCATATCACACCAAACTGCAATTAAGGGTGGAGCTTCTTGCTTACCTATATGAGCCTTAGGAGCAAGGTGCACCAAAAACAGTATCCATTCAACAGGAAGGGGTGAGCCTAGTAGAGCACTCTATTTATAGTATGCCCTCCAATGGTGGTTGGTTAACTCAGAGAATTTGGCAGTACATCCAACTGGCCTCACAACCGCAGACTACGTGTAACCACACCAGCCCAGGACCTCCACATCCAGCATGTTCACCTCCATGATCGTCTGAGACCAGCCATCTGGACAACTGCAGCAACAATCGGTCAGTTACTGGTGAACTGCATGTGCATTGGTAAAACAGCACATAAACATATGTAAAACAGAGGAACAAATGTAATGGTTGATGTGCTAGTTGAGTCTGGAGAGAAATGACACTATATTATCTCACTGTCTGTTCGTATGTTGAAAGATGGCATCTCCCAGGGCTGTTGTTTTGTTTGCGTCAATAGCATGTGAGAATAATATACACACCACACACAGCCTGTGTACTTCAGCATGGCCAAATGAACAGTTCCAAGTGTCGCATGCCTATCTTGTTTTTCAGGACTGAGTTGATAGCTAGCACACACCTGTCGTACCCACTGAGTGCTCGCTACACATTCCTATGAGACGAGCACATGAGACGAGGGGGGAGAGCAATAAGCACCACAATAAAGATAACCCATTCTTAGCATGTTGAAAGGGGTGTCAGGAGAGAATTAGGGGGCAGTTCAAGAAGACAGCTGTAGGTTCATGGCAGGTAGCGCACTGGTGGGGTGCCTTGGAGACAAAGAGCAGCCACTGTCACATTCAACAAGATTTTAAGAGAGTGCGAGAAAGCTAGACGTCAACAAGAGTGAAAAAAACAAAACGCTGAGAAGCAGAGAGTGGGAGGTGAGAGGTTACTAGGGGGATGCTGCATAGATGGGGAGAGAGAGAGAGAGAGAGAGAGAGAGAGAGAGAGAGAGAGAGAGAGAGGTGGGGAGAATAGGGGAGGCAATGAGAATAGGAGGGGAGGTTGAAGCAGAAGGGAGAAAAAAAGGAACTGAGGGAAAGAGAAGGAAGAGAGCTGGAGAGAAAGATAGAAGGGATGTAGAGAGATAGAAATAGAGAAAAAAAAGAAAAAGAGAGCCAGCCAGGAGCAAATTTGAGACAGACAGAGACAGAGATTCCGCCGCCACAGAGACCACACTCTATCCGGCAACTATGACAACCAAGACAAGCGCATGCTGAGCCTGCAGCCTTCTGCCTCTCTGGTGCCAGTGAAGGGGCAATGAATCTCGACGCACGTCAGGAAGGCAAACGAAACTGCAAAGAAAGCACACAGCAGAAGAAAATGTCAGGAACATCCAAGTCCAGCCATCTTCACAAAAAGGATATTTCTCCATTCTTTATTGCTTTATCATTGAATTTTTTTATTTCTTCTTTTTTCCTCTCTCTTCTCTCTGTAGTGGTGGAAAGGTAGGGGTGTGAATGGATGGAGCTATCTCCACAGCTGTTTGTCAGGGTGTGTTCCCTGCTGGAGAGAGCTGTACCCAGTAACCCTCCAAAATTGACCCAGCTATGGATTCCTTGAGATTGACTTGAAAAATCCCTCACCTTTGCTCCTCCCCAGACTGGAAAACCAACTTGTCCTCCTTAAAGTGGTGGAGGATCCCAAGAGATGTAAAATCAGGTGAGTTCACTTTTAGTTAGATTTCCAAATCACAACACATATCATCTCTGGAATGCAAATGTGGCTCACTTTTATTTCATTTCTAAAATCAATTGACAATGCTTAGTGAGCAGCTTAAATTTACAAAGACACACTAGGGAATGGTAAACTGAACTGATGGGATAAAAAATTAAACTTACATTACAGTTTGTTAATGAAAAATGGCCAGGAAAAACCCTGAACAAATAAACACAGCAACAGTAAGCGAATTTGATCAGGGTGCAAACTAGGGGGGAGCAGGGGGAGCTATAGCTCCCCTAGTGGTGACCTGAGGTCCCTTAGAAACATGATTTGTGAAATTTTGAGGGAGCTCTAAAATATTGATATGATGACCAAATAAATGCCATTTTGGGCATGGGTTTTCTCACAGGTGTTAAATAAAATAAAATAAAATAAAATAATATTTAGAGCTTATTACTCATGAAAAAAACGTAGCCTGCTTGCACGCTTGTGGGGGCGCTGCCTGCAGCCCCACACACTACCCCTCCCACTCACACGAGCTCATTTAGTTAGCAATACATGTTTACAAGGCACTGCTGCTGACATGTCAAAAAGAAGAAAGCAGCAACGCACGTAGGGCTATTTCTTTAAAAAGAAGGCCAAACAAGCTGATCAAGAAGACCAACCGTCTGTTGGTGGTAGCACACTGGACGTTGGGACTGTTGTAGGGTTGTCAACTTTCTCAACCCCAAATGAGGGACACTTTTTTGCAGGTGTGCGCGCAGAGCAGCTGAAATCACAAGGTTTCATACTATAAATCTACACATCTCATAGTGTAAAAGGACAAGCCACTACTGTACTTGCTCCTTTTCTTGAAATATCAAATATCAAATTTTGACCACATGGACTATAATTTTGTCACCGCTCACCACTAGTGGCCAGTGCACACACGCACACCAACAACCATGTCTCATAGCAACGTTTGCATGAGTTTTGCCATGCTTACAGTAGTCTATGATTGGCCGATGAGGCTGTGATTGGAATACAGGACTGGAGCTACCCCTGAAGGGACAAATCAAAATCACGCATATTTTGGGATGTCCCGGACAATTTGGGATGGTTGGCAACCCTAGACTGTTGCTACCAAGCCGAGAGAGGCAGCTAACGTGTTACAAAAATGTAAGGCTTGCTATTGTAGCAGGCTTACTGATGAAGACATTTAACACAGAATGTTTAGCCCATGAAAAAATGGCTGTGGAAAAAAGCATTGAATGGTTAGACGCATACTTCACACTGATGGAGCACAGCTATTGTTTAGCCACAGTAGCTGTCGACATGTGAACACTTGTGCAACTGGATGAATATTGGTTGATAGCTTTAGTCTTTCTCCATAGATGAACCTTAGTGTGCCTTGATGTACAATCTGTGGCTACACACCTGATTCAGGCACATAAAGACTACAATACCAGTATTACCAACTTATGTGCATGTCAAGTCCCGTGTCAAAGGCAGCGTAAGAAGATATCCTGTACTCATAACACGGTGCACTTCTACATTCGATTGCAATTGATTTTTTTTTCCTGCTTTTCTGTATGTCAGGGCACAGTGGCGGATTTATCACTGGTGAGGTCAGCTGTGAAATCACAAATATGATGCTATTATTACACATTTCACATTTTACATACAGTATCTGCAGATTTTAAACACATCTCAACTTGAAACTGCCAATTATCACTCCTGTTTCATTTGATAACTGGATAAATAACTGAAAATATATGCTGTGTTGGCTGATGCACATAAAAATGGTCCTACCCCACACTAATATCTGGCTCTCCCACTCATTGTGATATCTACAGAGGCCAGAAACATCTAGTGTGTGTGGATGTGTGTGTGTGTGTGTGTGTGTGTGTGTGTGTGTGTGTGTGTGTGTTTGTGTGTGTGTGTGTGTGTGTGTGTCTGCCACCATTTGGATGCCTCTGTTTACTGCACCACCCTGCAGTCATTTTACAGAGATGGGTTTAAAACATTTGACCGTATTCAATCACAACGTATTCTAGAAAAGTCCTGGGTTTTTCATAGTTCGTCTTGGAATACCTTATGATCACTTTCACTAAAACATTTCAGCTTAGTAGGTCTTCATCTCCTGACATCGCCTACCAGCTATATTCTGAGGTTAAATGCTTATATATGCCTGTGGTGTGTCTGTCTGCAGGAGTGATGAGGCCAATCTGGCTAATGACATTGCTCTGTGGTGAGGAACATAAGCTGAAATCATTCACCATGGCCCTGTGAAAGAGCAGTGTGCAGGTTTTATATAAATAGCTGCTAACCAATCCGTCTTGCTGGATGCCTTAATGAGGTCTTTATTTTGGTTATAAACCTTCCCTTTTCCCCAGACATCAAACAATAAAAAAGGGCTAATGCTGGAACCAAAAGAAACCAACGCTGAGAAAAGACTTCTGAAAAGTGGTTTGAGAAACTGCATGAGAGCCAAACACTGATCAATCTGAATTGATTTGAGCATCTTGTATGATGAGCACAATATGCAATTTTATTTAAATATTCCATACAGCCCTTTTAATTCAATTCTGCAACAAAACGCCAGGTTTGTATTTCAAACATAATTAATGAATATGTAACATACGCCCTGTTTACACATGGCATTAACATGGATCCTGTGTGGTGTGACCATAAGTGGACAGTGCTAAGTACATATATGAACAGGGTTTAATATGTCTTGGTGATCCAGTCTCTTAAACCACCTTAGGGATGCCTATAACCACAGTTTGGAAGGATCACATTAATCAGCAGAAACAAAGGCAGCTGCAACGTTCATTTACAGTTCATGGTCTATTGTAGAAAAAACATCTCAGATTTCATTACAGTGGTAGGGTGAGGAAAGAGGAGTGATGATGTCAACACACTACTATATCCCATTTATTTACTATTTACAACCAATAATGAGAGTACACATATTATCTGTGTTTGTATATGTAATATGTATTGTTGAAATATAAATGTGGAACAAATTTCATTGGGCACTATTATGCATTGTAGCACCCTACATGCAACCCATAACATAAAAATCTTATGTTAAAGCAATCCTTAAACATTGTTTTGGGCTTTAGGTACCATATTCATAACAATTTTGTGTAACAGTTTTCTGTGAGTACATTTTTATAGGTAAGATGTCTGGTTCCAGTAAGTTTCTCTACAATGAAGTGTTTCACATCAGAATGCAGAATGCAGAATCTTAAATGTTTAATTGTGCAACAAAAAAAACAGTGAACTTACGCAATAATAATAATATGTTCTACACAACTTATGCACCTGTTGAGTGATAGATTGCCAATGAACTAGTTTTTTGTATTACTCCTCCATTCATCTCAATAGGGATATAAGCATTTAACAAAAAGGCCGGAAGAATGTTATTATGTTGTAACTGTACTATTGCTTTTAACAGCAGGGTTAAATTTGTAGTTTTCAGAGCTGCCAAAGCAGAATATTTCCAAAGCAGCCAAATGTGATAGGGTAAAGAAAGTTAACTGTGGAAATAAGCTGACTGACTGACTTAAAAACTTAAAAAAGATGCTCTGGCACTGTAAAGATTGTCTGGGACATGTGGACATAATGACAGATTGCATTATACTACTACTAAGTAGTAAACTCTTTATGAAAAAGTAAGAAGAAACTGCATTAAATGCTCTGATGAGTCAATTCATTGAATAATAAGCAAAGAATAAAGTGATTGTAGAAATAATCAATAGCTGCCTTATCTGACTCAACAGGTTCAAATACTAGTTAAAATACATGCAGCTGCACTGCTCTACTCACACATACACTGCTCTTAGTGCATTTTTAATCACGCTGTGTCCAGGATATCTTCAGAATTGTCACAGTTGAAGATGGAATTGTCGAGTCGAGTTGCCCAAATGTGGCATGATGGAAAAGCCCAAACGCGGAGGACACGAAAGAGCTGGTTAATCATGCAGTTGATCTGAGAACGTTCCGAGAGGAGTAAGAATTCCCACCAAAGGAATCCGCATTCTCACACACACACACAGAAAGGTAAGAGAAGGTTGGACTCGAGCGAGTCATAGTACTCACGGTACCGTGGAGCTGACACGTTGACTGGGCAGGGAGACCAATGTCTGTGTGCAGATGAACTCAGATTTCCTGTTTATATAGTCTAGACGTGAGTCATTTCCGAGGCCGATTCACGTCACGTGTTCTGGTGTGTGTGACAGCGCCCCCCCCTCCAGGACCGTTGCCAGACAGACCAGGCTGGGAGGATACCCGACGACGGTTGTCCTGGATGAGAGATGGATCCAGGATGAAGCGCCCAGGGACCCAGGACTGTTCTTCCGGACTGTAGCCTTCCCAGTCGACGAGGTACTGGGTGCCACAGCTATGGCGTCGCGAATCCAGGATCCGCCGGATTGTGTACGTAGGACCACCGTCAATAATCCGAGGAGGAGGAGGAGCCGGAGCCTGGGGAGACACAGGAGAGAAAAACACAGATTTTAGTTGGGACATGTGAAACACAGGATGGATCCGAAGGGAGGCAGGCAGCTGGAGCTGGAACGTGACAGGGTTGAGTCGATGGGTGATCTTGTAGGGGCCAATGAACCAGGGTGAGAGCTTCCTGGACTTGGTGCACAGCTTGATGTGCTGGGTGGAGAGGTAGACCCTGTCACCAACGTGGAACAATCGTCCTGGGGGTTGCCGGCAGGGGTGCTGTAGTGTGTAGCACGCGTTGGCGTGCAGGATGGACTGTCTCGCTCTGTTCCAAACTTGCCAGCACCTGCGGACCAACTGTTGGGCAGAGGGCACCTCCACTTCCGGTTCCTGATGGCTGAACATGGAAGGGTGGTACC
>JBBPCX010086775.1:0-54142 GCA_037974365.1 Hydrocynus forskahlii | reverse complement strand
GAGGGAGGGAGGGAGGGAGAGAGGGAGAGGGGGAGAGAGAGAGAGGGAGAGAGGGAGGGAGGGAGGGAGGGAGGGAGGGATGGATGGATGGATGGATGGATGGATGGATAGATAGATAGATAGTGCAAACCAGGTAGAACAAATAATAATAATAAAACTGCCTGTTGAAGAAGAAAGTTGAAAAAGAGATTTAGTTTGATGCAGTCTGAGTTTCTAAGTGACAAATGCATTTCCTATCAGCACATATTCCATTATGGAGCTGGGCTAAATGAACCCCCACATGCTCGGGAAATGACTGGCTGACAGATCAGTTTTGCTCCGTGTCAACATTTTCTTTGCACGAGTTGTAGGAAACCTGCTTTCAGCGCTCTCTTTTCTCATTCGTCCCCTACGGCCGCAGCTGGGTCGTCACTGAGTGTGAGCTGAGCTGGAGCTGGCAGCCTCTACATTTAATGAACTTTTACAGTAATTCCAGCAGCCCAGCAGGTACCTGACTGCATGGCTGTGGCAGAAATGTGAGCCCAAGGTCCATTATGTGTGTGCTACAAATGCTATAGATTTACTTGTGATTATTGCCCCGGACAGCCATAGCATGGTGTAATGTGGTGTTACTTATTCATCACTTGTAGCTCATTCTAACAGAGAAATAATGTCCAAGTAGAAGAAGAGATTTAATTATGAATTAAATTTTGATTATGTTATTGTTTGAATATCACTGGACTCTCTGAATTATGAGTTGTTGAAATAGGAATGTTGCAACATGCATACTACAAGAAAACTAGCACATTTTCAACATTACACTGCTACACTTTTTCCTCTTCTGATACCTGATCCTCAAGTAGTTAATACCAAGTACCCACACCAGTACTCTCGCTAACATGACTACTTGATATGTATGATAAGTGATATCTTGATATCACTTGATATCTTGATAAGTCCTGGCATTCATACCATGCCACATTTTAAATCATTTATTATGTCAAGCACAATGTGTCATACTTAAAACAAGGCTGGATGAATGGCATTTCAAGGTTGGATAACTTTTGAGTCATGTCTGAGCTATGAAAGGGTTTTAAGATATCTCAAATAGAAGCCAGGTTCAGGCTATGATTGCATGTTTGAATTTCTAAAATTAATTTATTTTTTATTTATTTACAGTCACATTATTTATTTATTTACAGTCACATTAATCACATGAAGCCAGCCAGAGCACGTTTTTGAACTGACACTCACATTTGTACCTTTGTACCTTCTCACTTGGTAAATGGATAAATAAACTAAGGAGAATCAAGGCAGGGCGAATGGAGTCACGTCAACAGAAGAACAAGTTATGTTCAAAAACCATAAATACTGAAGAAGTTCCGTTGAGGGGACCGCCCCAGTGACTGTAGTGAAGTTCTGTTGAAAGTTCAGATTCTAATCATTGCCACATCTGTGTTTGCAATTAGAGGAGGAACTATTTCATTATTTGGATCACTTATTTATATGTTTCCTCATTTTTGTCGTTCCATGACATCAAAACAAACATAAAAAGTTAATAAAAAAGACTTTTGAGCCACAAAAGTGCACATTTGAGCCTGTTGATACACAGTGTACGTGTAAATCATTACTATTACTATAGTAATTAAATATGCAATTATATATTGTTATTACTACATTATTAGATGCGCCCCCACCTTAAAAGTATTAAGCTCTTTAGTAATTGATTCGTGTTGCCTTAGAAACAGAATTTTGGCTTTTCCGTTGTTGCGTGTATTTACCCCCTCCTCTTTTGTCCTGTCTGATTGCAGTCTGCTTCTTTGTTTATGTTTTGACTGGGAACTTGGCTACCATCAGCCAGACCGGGCCTCTACCTCCGCCTCCTTCTTTTTAACTGCCGACACTCAAGCATGTTGAGGATTATTTTACCATGGGCTCCCTTCTCTCCAGAGTTCTGGCCCACCATCTCCTCCACCCCCATCTCAGTTTTTCCTTCCCTTTGCATGTGGTGAGCGTATCATATACGTTGTGTTTTTGTTACCCCTCGACAGGTCCTCGGCTTGGAGGGACAAGGCTTTTGGTGTGCATTAAAAACAGCATAGTGCCTTTAAATCTGAACGCTTGCATATTCAATTCCGCTCAATTCACTTTCATTTGTATAGCACGTTTTACAACTAAGTTGTCATAAAGGAGCTTTGCAGAATCAAGGTCCAAGCTCGTAATGGGTGAGTCGAGGGCGACAGAGGCAAGTAAAAAACCCCTAAAACTGAAAGAAGGAACCTCGGGAGGAACCAAGACTCAAATGTTGTGTTCAACACCACACCCTATTGTAGAAAGGCCCTACGCTCATAGCCTTTATCCAATGCAAACATCAAGAGTTTGTAGCCTGAAATAACTATGGCCCATTACTGGTCAACCTGAAAACACACAGGTATGCCTTTCTTCAGCCTGGTGAGAAGGTCGTCCAAGCATGATGTCAGCTCGTTAGCCTGCATCAGCCCAAACAATCTGGTCATTATAGACGATGTAACAAGTCTGCTTGGACATTGCTGTCATTCATCTTGGGAAACATTAAAGAGAAGAAACTAGGCCACAGACCCCTACTATTACACTTTCAAAAGAGAATATAATTACTTATCTGCTCATTAGAGACATACGTGTTTAATGCTTCGCATGTGGGAACTCTAGGGTAAGTAATTTCCTTATAAGCTTTTGGAGGTACCTGGACAAAAGATTTTTGGACAAATTTCAACTTTTGACTTCAACGTCAGTGTGTAAAAATGAATACTGCCTTCACATGGTAGTCAGAAGACCCTACTTCCCTTCTGCTTCTTTGGAAAATCTTAGTCTATTTGTGATGGATAGAAAGATAAATGTTCAGTATCCAGTTACGTGCACAACTTCGGCTCAGGAACTCACATAATAATCTCCCATTTTCAGACTGGAAATTGCGACTTGATGGGGTGTTCACGGGTAGCTTTCATGTGCAAAGTCAGCAACTATGTATTTACCATAATTGTGATGACGTGAAAGCAGCACAAGGCCTCAGAAATATTTCATTTGGCAGATAAAATCAGCCAGTCAAAACTGTTTCCATCTTCAGGAAAAACGAATGGTGTTTCTAAAAATCAGTGCTGTTGCATTTTGTAAACAAAAATGTCCCCCAAAGTGTGACTGAACCGTCTAAATTATGGCACTTTCCCATCGGAACAAGGAACACTGCTGTACCGCAAACAAATGTGTTTCCACTGCAAATAAAGCGATCCGCACTTGAACCGTACCCGAGCTGCTCGGTGGGAGGGCTAAAAGTGGGTCGCAGCCGAGCCGACTGCTTCACTGCTTTCTGATTGGTCGAAATGTCTTTACAACATGGAAGGAGGCCGTTGTTTTTACTGCCTGTGCTGACAAAAACAACAATGGAGATTCAAACTAACAACTGGGAAGTCGGCAAAGTACAAGTACTGTCCCTTTGGGCTGAAGATAAATTTCAGTGGGTGTTTTTTATGATGCTCACAGATTTATCTTTAACAATGTGAGAAACGTGAAGAGGTACCAGGCCGTCACTAACGAGTTCACTGGGTTAGGTTTTCATCACACAGATAAAGAATGCTAAGAAAAAATAAAAAGCTAAAACAAAACTTTAAATAATCAAAGACCACGATATCAAAAGCAGCTCTGACAGAAAAAAACTGGTTCAACGCAGTTTTACGACAATGAGCAGCCATAAACTCCGGGGAGAAAAACTCCATTACTGGGCTGAGATACACTGTAAAATCAAGTTCCGTGTCATCGCAGTACAGTTTAGGTACAGCACGGATCCTATATATCTGTGGAAAAGTGCCTTTGGATCCTATGAATAATGCTACAAAAATGCTACATTCAAACTAACACTCCAGCCCATTTAAATGATGTCTTTTTAACCTCAACACTATTATTATAACTACACTAGCTACTCAGTTGTCAGGCCAAAGCACATTTCACAAAGCTTGCTGGGCTGCATAGGGTGTTTTGATGAGGGAAATATAATGACCAGTCTTATGAGATCAATTCAGTGCACAGCAGTGGTAGCTTGTATGCAATGACCTCAACATTCAGTGGAGCCAGTGACAAAATTGTCTTTCTGGCACACTGTGTCAGTTTGGAACATTGCTGTAAGTGATTTTCAAACCTTTTATTTTTCTCGTTGAGAAAATGTGCTTAGACTCTGAAATAAGTACGATGATGACTGGATTATGTAGGAGTTTGGAGGTCGATAATTACATTATTTGTGCAACCTGTTGATTGAGCTGAAGAAATTTGATAAATGGGAAACTAAGTTACATCAGTCAGTAAGGAACCGTACAACTAAAACAATATTTTAATTGATTTTTAATCTACTAAAATTTGGTATCTGTGACAAAATGTTTTTACTGGTTCAGCCCTACTACAGGCCGTGCTTCCATGACCCCCGTTGTTATCCTAACACACATAAGCGAATCACAATAAAGGTCCTTGACCTCCTGTATTTTTTTTATGCTCTCCAAACAGCCATAATACTTGGTCTGTCTGCTTTGACTTATTGCCATTGAAGGCAGTGTTGTTAAGCAGCAGTGGAGCCTGAAATAGCCACAGCTCCAGGCGCTCACATAAGCACGCACCAAAGAGCTGAAAAGCTGACACCCCTGGACTTCAGGAAAACAGTGGAGGAGATAAGGTACTGTGTAGTGTGGAAATGTAATGGAGTGTTACATAGCGAAGCTGAGGAAACCTGACTGGGTTCCTAAATAAAACATGACTTGGGGACATACGGGTGGTCATGACTCACCCACCTGGACCTCAGACAGTTGGTGACTAAAAGGAGACTTTGGAGTAATACCATAGAGGAACCACTTCAGGTTCCCTACAAACTATCTGTTAAAGGTTGTTTACAGGGGTTTCGTGATGAACATGTGTGAACATAAAGAATCATTAAAAAAAATGTAAGCACCACGTAACATAGAATTGTGAACCTAAGTCTTGAGCCGTTTAGGAACCTTTATCCTTAAGAGTGTGGTAGAGCACGGTGAATGTGTCGGTCAAAGTTCTTGTTGTCTGTCTTTGTGATAATCATTGTCGTTTTAGAAAAGGTTTTATGTTCTGGCCTGTTTTGACAGGTGACTTTTCCACTCATACTCGTATATACACTTAACAAATGACGTGTAATCCACCAAAATCCTGGGTTTCAGTCTACTTCCAAGCTAATCCTGGTGCAATTCACTGCTGGTGGGTACACATTTTTACGATGATCAGCAACAGATGAGGGAACTGAGCTTTAGAGTGTGCTTCCCTTCTTTTTTAGCAGCACCTCAACACTGCTTTCTGCATAATCTGCATTAACTGTTTCTTCTAAGAGAGGGTTTTATCGCTCCTGCAGTTAATAACTGTCCTTTGGTACACGTCTCTGTGATAGGTTGGGACAGGTATTGGTGACATTCAAACTCACAGATAATTAAATTAGTGGACGATGTAAAATTATAGTACTGTTTTTTATTATCTTTATTAATCTGATTGTGATACGTCTAGACAGGAGAGATTTCCTGGATCCAAAAAGACCCTAAGCCTAAAAACACCATTGTCAGTAGTGATTTACCACTGGCTCTGCCATTTTTCCAAAAGTAGGCATTTTCCTTTGTGTTGCTATTTTTATGCTGGACAAAGGCTATGATTGTTGTTTTTCAAGAATATGTGTATTTTTTTGTGCCCCCACCAAATTTTGTACCAATCAAAATACTCTGATGTACAATTTGGTGAACGCTCTAATTTGAAACCAAATGAAACACAGTTCTGTAGAAGCTCAACATTCAATTTGATTTGTGTTACCTGATACTTGATAGGATGGTTTTACATTTTTTTGTCATTGTTTAAAAGAAGTAACAATGCATTTACTTGAGTATGTCCCTTTTATGAATTACATCTGGTGCATTACAGCGGGGACAATTAAATAGCTTATGATTGTTCCTGGAGTAAAATGGGAAAACCAAGATTTGAGCCAAGATTTTTATCATTTTAAGTGATTTAGCTGTATATTCCAAATTTTGACTTATTGTGAGACTTTTGATCAGCAATGTTCACTCCATAGGAATTAGCAAATTACATGTTTGTGTACTTGGCTCTGGGTTTTACTTCTGAAAGACACAGAGTGTGTCCTCATTTACTCGTTTGATCAGTGTAACTGAGGCCCTGAAATAACAGACTAGTGTATCTAACCAGTTTAACTCATTCATATAGGAATAAAAAAGTACACATTTGTGTCAAAGTGTGTTGAGTCATGGATATTGAGTTAGATGGTATGGTAGTATTTCATTTATGATCAAACATGGCCTTGGCTGTGCGCTCAGTGAACCATCAAAAGACTAGACAGAGATTTGAACTCACTTTGATATGACTTAAGTGACTTCCAAGAGACTTAAATGCTAATAGCACCCCTTTGTGTGGAATGTTAAGTCTGCTGAGTATAGCTGTATGGCTGTGGATACCATGTTTATCATTCAGGTTGGGAACTAATCACAAAGCTGATTCACAGGCTATGTCATTTTGAATGAACTGATTAGTTTATTATAAATAAGCAGGCATGGTAGCTATTCAGGTAGCTGTGCCCTCCACTGAGGAGCTTGATGTCAAGTCTGTAATTAATGTTGAGTCTAAAGAGGACCTGAATCTTTCCCTTATATGCATTATGAAATTATGTTAAATCTACAAACATTGATCAGGAGAACTTGAAGTCGTCAGTGAGTATCCACACACTTGTTGTGCCTGATTATGCTGTTCTGCATGCAAGTAGCAGTGATCAGTGTTATTGTGATCAAGCGTGATGTGATGCATTGCAAAAGGCCTCTGCTTAGGATCATAAACTCTCACAGCTGTCAGCTGGGATTACACCATCTCCGTCACAAGGCCAAGAGACATGCTCTGTCCTCGCTCGGCTCTCTCTAGATTGCCTGGATAAACTCAGATAGCTGCGGGTGCACAATGCCCTGACTGGACTTGTAACTCCTCTGGACCACCCTAAAATACCACCTGACAGCACAGAGGGAAATGACCAATGCAATGCTGAAAATCTCAAAGGCACATTATTTGGAACCAGACTGTGAAACTCAAATCTTGTTTAAAAAAAAAAAAGCGAAGAAGAGAAAGGTGTTTGTGCTGAGGAGAAATGCGGCAGTATGAGGTATTTAGCTTTCTTTTCTGTTGATTGTGGCTGCGTGCATAGGTACATGTGAATGGAAAGATGGTGGTGCTGAAAGGTTGAGCCGCATATGCATCTGTTGTGATGTTGTGCAGAATGATTTGCCTTTTTCTCTGCTTGAATTTACATCAAAAGGAACATAATGTAACATGTGATGAGAGATGGCAGCCTTGACATAAAACTATAAGGCCCTTCCCTCCACCAGTGCACACCCTATTCCCTCTGCTCTCTCTCCTTTTTTGATGTGTGTAACTGAATGTGTCATGACCGCAGTAACTCACTGAGATTCAGTCAAACACACACAAGGTAGCTTATATAATTGAAAAATATATATATTAATCCATTTGAAACTCAGGACATTGTAATGTTTATATAGGAATATTAGGCCGTTTTGGGACACAACACCGTCCTACAGCTCTGCTGCTTATCTTTTAATAAACAGGCCCACAAAGTGGAGTGTAGTGAAGTGGGGGAATTACATGTGTTGGTTGCTTTACAGCATAGTTGACAACATCACTGTTATATCCCTGCCCTCCATACAGTCAACTGTACATTTACACCTATAAACGTCTTTGGACAAGACTCTTTACATAACTGTAAAAAGGGCGTTTGTTTAAAAAAAAAAAAAACAGAAAATGTACTGGCAGTTTAATTACCTGGAAAATAAATTATTTTGCAATCAGACTGGGTTTTTTTTTTTCATTATTGAGTTTTCCTGTACATTACTGAATTATTCTGAATTATTCCAAACCAAAACACCAATTAGGTTATAACATCAACAAAAAATAATTATATTTAGATGAATGTACATAACAAAGAGATTCTGATAAATCTGTTTGCTGATGACATGACAATATTGGCGTATTTGGTTAGCAGGTCTGATACTATTCAGATTCAGATTTTATTTGTCACCTACACCGTCATACATGGTACGATATGCAGTGAAATGCTTTTTGCAACGCCCGACCAGAAAAACAGTATGACAGTATTGCTTAAGGTAGGAGTACGTGTACAGCACTTTTTATGTCTTTTATTCTATGGTAACAGATTCAGTGGCTGAGTTTTAGACAGGTGATTTATTAAACATATAATCGGCTGAAGCTTTGTTTTTGGACGTTATGGAAAACAATGTATTTGGTAACCCTGTATGATATACTGGAGCAGCAGCTCTTTATTGTACCCTCCAGCAATTTTTTATATTCATCCACTTCAGTTTGTTTCCCTTTTTCCCCTGCCAGCATTTTGCTCCCGTCGTGCTCACTACCCTCTTGACTCAGGCCAGGTCAGGTTAAATCACTTTTTTTCTCTCATAAATACCATAGGTGTCTGGAATGGTCTTCAGACTGCAACCATCCACCGCAGTGTTTGGCAGCGCTCTGGTCTGACCCGTCCAGTCTTGTCCTCTTGGCTTCAGCTTCCTCTTTCTAGACACGAACTTTTGTTCATTTGTCATCGACCTGGGAGCTACGTGCAGTCTGGGGCAGTCTTGTTTATTGGTGTGATTTATGTCAAATGGCAGGTGGGTGCCAAGTCATGTCTGCACCTAATTGGTGTGTTTATGTGCCCATTGTGTTGGAAAGATGATGAGGAAAACAGGGCTTCGGCATTGCAGAAGAGTAGGAAGCTCAGGATGCTGCAGTCAGTCTTTGTGGGAGTCGTATTTATTGGGTAAATATGTAAAGACGATACAGCAAAAATGTAACCCCGCGATTCCTGAAGACCCTATTCAGTTTTACAGTCGTCTGCAAAAGTCAAAAAGACATGTTTAATTGATTTACTTAAAGTAAGTATATTTAAAAGTGAGTACATTTAAACGCACTGTTACTATAAAGTGTGGCCTGTGCATACATTTGGCACTTTTTATAGTTTATGCTATTATCATACAACTAGGGTATGTTTCAAGTTCAAGTTCAAGTTTATTTATGTAGCATATTTTCATACACAGAATGTCATTCAATATGCTTTACAGCAATGGAAATTAAAATAAGAATAAAGAAAAATTAGAGAAATATATAACAAAATACTGAGAGGGGTAAAAGAAGTAAAAGAACACATAAGTTTCCACTTATCCTGATTGATAAGTAGTTTAGAACTGGAGCTACAAGACAAGCATTTCTAGATAGTCAGTAGTCACCCAATTATGTTCTAGATAGTCAGTAAACCCCCGCCAATTATGTTCCAAGAGCATTGGATTGTGAAAAAATTTGAATTTTGTAAAAAAATAAAATGCCTAAACATGCCTGATTTTATAGTGCAAACCCTAAATATGCCCCCAGATATTCATTTTAAACTCAGCCTAATACATTACCCGTATCCGTGCTGTACAGTGTACACTGAACTGCTGTCTCCTGCAGGGCTAGAATGTAAATACCAATGTTACCCCTGTACAGACTGTACTGTACTTCTTGCACGGGTGCTTTCTTTGGTATGCGCTGTCGTTTTCTTTGGTATAAGTAGGTAAATACAGTAATAAATTAATTTACACTAATAAATACAGGGCTTTAAAAACAAAACGAAAAACACGAGAACACTCAAGGTATCTCCAGCGTGAAACTGCGGGAAGGCTGGACTGCAGCTGCCAGAGATGCGTCACAGGGCAGCAGCCAATCAGCAGCAAGGAGAAATGAATAACACCTTCGGATTGGCAGTTTCAAGCCTCGCGCCTCATACGAGTAGAGCGGCATTTCACCATCCCAAGACACGCTTTCTTTGGGTTTTCTCCACAGTACCATAAAATGGATACAGTTATATTATATATGGCAATGTAGCTGAATATTAAGTTAATACTTATGTTACAAAATTAGTAAATTATATTTTTCTTAATAATTTTGTACTAAAATGCATGAAAAATTATATATTGCCACGAAAAAGCAAAAAAAATGCGGATATCTGCGGTTTTCGCGAATTTGCAGGGGGTTCCGTGGACAATTATTAGTTCAGGTCTAAGAAAATAGCTGCAAAGTCCAAACCGCAAATCATGCGATTAATTGCGATTTTTAAAAAAATTATCGTGTGTGTGTGTTTGTTTGTCTGTGTATGTTTGTATGTGTGCACACAGTGGATTGAATTGATCGACACAATCGCCACACAGGACTCTGTTTTATGATTTACAGCCATAAAGAGTGCATGGCTGTGTTCCAGTTTGTACTCCTGCCTTGAAAGCACATGTTGGCTAGACTAGTAAAAAGTCAACTTGTACCCAGCCCCCATCCCCGTCAGTTTCCTCGGTGACGTACTGTTGCATGTCACCTTGTGTTGTGCTTTTTCTTGAGGCTGGAGCCGATCAGTCATTGGAATTAAGATGCAAGTTGACATATTGATGTCGTTCTTCACAGTGGAAGACTGAAAAGTCGTTTGTCGTTTTTCTCTTGGCATCTACTGTGTTGGAAATGAGGTGCTGCATCATCAGGTTTTCCCTCTCTGAGCTTTTCGACACCATGGCTTATGAAGTCGCCGCATGCACGGAGAGCATGATTTACTAAGCACTGATGGGGATTCAGATGTGTTCAGGGTGAAAGAGTCAACTGCTGTGTCTGTTTTAGAGATGATTTGCGGAGAACGTGACTTCGTTGAGTCAGAGAAAACACACATTTAACCAGAGGTGGACAGTAACGAAGTACATTTACTTGAGTACTGTACTTAAGTAAGGTTTCTGAGTATCTGTACTTCACTTACGTAGTCTTTTTTTTTTTTGGAAAACTTTCACTTCACTACATTTGAAAGACAAAACCGTACTTTTCACTTCACTACATTTCTATCAAGATTCTCGTTACTCATTACCTCCAGTTCTGAAAGTGGGTGTTATTGTCTCACTTTTTTTAAATGTGATTGTATTTTAGCAGATGACAGCCATGGCCAGTGTTGTGCCAGTTCACACTGAAAAAGAACTAGTTCAAAATACAGTTCATTCAAATAAAAATGAACTAGTTCACAAACATAGTTCATTTTTTTTATTTTGAACGAAGTTCACAGCTCATTTGTTTTTTCTCCTTCTATCTGTCATACTATTGAACAATCACAGACATAAATTACATTAAAAAACAATTTTGAGGCTGAGAATAGATCTTACCACTTAAGCAAGGCATCATGTTATGGTGAAAGTGGAAAAAATGAGTTTTTTTATTCAGAAAACATTAACACAAAGACATATCTTTTAAAGTGCTGAGAAAAGAACATAATTAAAAGTAAACAGCCGTTGTCTTTTTTATAAACCATATCAAACTAGTGAAAATGTACAGCTCTAAAACTCAAACATACAGTATTTAGCTGTACTGAACATAAATACCTTCCATCTATAAGCTTATTTCTCATGTGTATTTCTGCCGAGGCGTGCTCTTGTGCTAGCCTGCTACTAAGAGCCGATTCTTTGTAGTGAATCAGAAGAGCCGATTCTTTGTAGTGAACCAGAAGAGCCGATTCTTTGTAGTGAATCAGAAGAGCCGATTCTTAGTAGTGAATCAGAAGAGCCGACTCCCAGTGAGTGAGAGCCGCTACCCACTTTTTTATCAACACACAAAGCATTCGTATTTGCCAAGTTAGGCTAAAATATGAGGCCACAGTTGATAATAAACTAAGAACCATTTGGGAGCCGAAAGAGCCGGCGAACTTCCCATCACTATAGCCTGCGAACGTAGAACGTAGTCTCGCAAGTGTGAACGTCACTCACGGTTACATTCACAATTTGTAAACCGACTCGTTCAGTTCAGCGTTCACGAAAAATAGGTACGTGTTCAGTGAACGCCATTCAGTGAACGCCATTCATTGAACGCCTTCATGCACAACACTGTCCATGGCCATATTTAGAGTCGATGTTTAAGTTTACGGAAAAGATCAAAAATTCGTATCGTTTTAAGTGTGTGCCATTCCAGCTGCATTTACAGTGGATCAGTTGTCAACTTCGTTCAAATATGTATTATATATACATACCTTTTGTGTAGGTGTGTAGTGTACAGTTAATAAAAAAAGACTGGGTTTTCTTTATCAATTCGGGTTGTTTCATTCTGTAACATCCTACCTTATTCCTTACGCTACATCTTCTACAAGCAAGTTAGATGCATCAGGTGTTGTAAGTGTGGCGGCAATAAATCAACAATGCAGTGAAATATGTACTTTTAATACTAAGTATTTTGGAAGCAAGTACTTCAGTACTTTAACTTAAGTGAAATTTGACTGTATGACTTTTGTATTGGAGTAACATTTGACTAATGGGATCTGTACTTTCACTTAAGTAATGAAGTTAGGTACTTTGTCCGCCTCTACATTTAACATCTTAAGCTAATTCTGTACCAACTGCCCTGCTAACCAGACCTCAACACCAAACCATCTTGATCTCCAAAAGAATCCCATTATTTCAGTTGCCCTGCTAACTGAAGCTACACACAGCTTTATTCATCTCCACAATAGTCAGGTTGTTCTATACCAGCTACCCTCTTAACCAGACATAAATACAGCTTTATTAACCACCAAAGTGGTCCTAAGTAGTGGCCTAGTGGACAAAACACTTGCCTGTGAACCTGGTGACCACAAAGTTGCAGGTTCGAGCCCCCACTTTCTATCATTGTGTCCTTGTGCAAGACACTTAACTCTCAGTGTCTCCAGGGGCACTGTCCCTGTATCTAATGATTGTAAGTTGCTCTGGATAAGAGCATCAGCCAAAAGCCCCTTTTTAGTCCCATTATACTAATACTATACTAGGAACTGTGCTGTACGTAAACTGTACTGCAGTGGTATAAAACTTGCAGCGCGCTTTGATTTTCTGGTGTATCCCAGCCGAGTAATTGAGGGTTAAGGGTCTTGCTCAGGAACCCAGTGGTGGTGTGCTGAAGGTAGGATTCGAACCCATGACCTCTTGGTCCAGAGGCAAGTATCCTACCCACTAGGCCACCACCATCACCCCAAGTCAGCTGCACAACTCTCTCCCCACAGGCTATGGCCAGTCGTTGTCTCAAAACCACGTTCATGGAGTGGAACCAGCTGAAAGCTGTTCTGTCACGGCTGCTTTTATTATTGTGGTCTTTTATTATTTATAGTACTGTTTGAGTTTTTGTTTTTTTCTTGGCATTGTTTAGCTCTGCAATGGAACCCGTTGGTGGTGGCCTGGAACATTTTCACATTTCTCACAGTAAAACTCCCACTAAAATGTGTCTTCAGCCCAGACAGACAGAAGCACTTGTACTTAGTCAGCTTCCCAGTTGTTAGTTTGAATCTCCATCATTGTATTTGTGACCAATCATAAAAGCAGTGAGATGCGCTGGAAAATGTTGCACATTTGGTTAAACCAGAGGAAAGTGAATGCATGAAAGCTGCTGTTTCCTGCTGTATCAGTCCAAGATATTGTGTTCATTTTGGGGCCAGACATCGAGCAGGACCGTGACAGCACAGGTACGCCGCGGTTACTTGTGCCAGTGGAAAAGGAATACTGCACGGTTCTATTTGAGCTGAACAGTTTCTGTATATCCTCCTGCTGCTAATTATTTCCACGTTTTGGAAAACAGCTAAAATGTATTGAAATGAAATCATGTCTTTGACCTCTTTGCCATGTGTGTGTGTGTGTGTGTGTCTGTCTGTCTGTCTGTCTGTCTGTCTGAATTAATAGCAAGTAAAGGGCTGGAAGCCGCGGTCCTAATTGCAGCTTTGATTTGATCAGTTGCCACACCACATGAGTGAGGGTGAGAGGCGACATGCAGGGTGGTTTCCATCAAGAACTAATTCCAGCCACACACTAACATGTCAGTTGCGCCTGCGCAAGTACTGAAGGGTTGATTCAGGGTGAATTTTGAGTGAATCTCCAGTGTATTTTCCTCCTGTCATTGTAATGCTTATTATAAACATTAACATTCGGTAGATGATGATACATTTGACTGTGGTTGTTTATTATTTTGTATGAAATATGTTCAGGATGCTAGGCTTTCCCTGGGAAGAAACCAAAACGTCAATTGTTGGTTCATTTGGTTGATCTGAGATATTTTCTGAACTCTCTCTCACTCTCTCTCTCAATCTCTCTCTCTCTGTTGCTGTCTCTCTCTCTCTCTCTCTCTCTCTCTCTCTTTTATTGTCTCACTCTCTCATTTTTAGCATTTCTTGAGATCACAATGTAAATATATATATATAGCTTTCAACACTGATTGTAAACTGAACGTGCATGTTCACTGCCAACTCACTCTTCGACTGAATACGACATTAGGCCATTGCATCTGAATAGTATTGCAAAACAAAAGGAGTGACTCATCTAGGAGTATTCTGTTCTGGAGACCAAGGAGGTTGAGGTTGACACAGAACACAGAGCCTAGGAGACAGTTCTGAATGTGTTTCCGCAACAGTTTGCCAGGAAAGGTCCCTTGCTTCCAGTCGCTCTTTGATTTCATTCAAATGTTTATGATTCATATGCCACGGTGTGCAAAGCAGAGTGAAGTGTGTGTGTGTAGACCCTCCATACAGTTTCCCCATGAGCAAAGAAGCTCTCCTCATGCTGTAAACATATGGGAGTGAGCTGAGTTAGTTCTTTAGAGTTTCTAAACCTCACTACTAAATTCATTATATCACCTCCTTCTGGAAGATTATGATTAACCCCAGGGGGGTCATGGTGGACAGATCAGAGTGTCCGGCAGATCTGCTTTTCAACAAGAAGTAGTTAAACATGTTGACTGTGTAGAATCAGTTCTGCTCTACTTGTTCTATCGGAATAAAACGGCGAATATGTATCATATAGGTCCTGTTTACACTTGGGTGATTGTAAAGTGAAGTGTAAAATAAAGTAATGCGTGAACATAGCACAGTGTGAAATTCTTCCTCTGCATTTAACCCATTCACCAAGTGAAGCAGTGGGCAGCCAGGAACACAGTGCTTGGGGAGCAGTGTGTGTGGACGGTACCTTGCTCAAGGGTACCTCAGTGGTGCTTCTGACAGTTCTGGGATTCAAACCCACAACCTTCTGAGCACAGGGGCAACTCCCTAACCCCCAGGCCACCAGTGGTCCCAAATTTTCTCACACCTTGGACTTGAACCGACAGTCTTCTGATTCTCTTCATTCAGTGCCCGGCATCTTACCTCTGAACCACCGAGGGGGTGACTGGATCACATGTTGACGGTCACGTCGCCACTGACACTTGTGTCTATCATGGATCTGCAAGTTGTCCTGCTGATCACTTGAGTTAAAATTTAGCTATTGGGTATGTTGGTTTTCCTCTCACATTCTCACAATTACACCATACAATATTACTCAGCAACTGCAGTTTTGTTAAAAACGTTAAACCTGCTGCAATGCCTCGTTATTTTAAACAGCCAGTGATACAGCTGCCGATAACGCCGTCAGCAGAATCTTGCAGGTCACATGACAGTTTGTCTGACTCAGACTGTATTTACCAACCATACTTAAAGTGGCACTGAGCAGACGCCCTTATCCAGAGTGACTTACAAACAGGGGCAGTCCTCCTGGAGACACTGAGGGTTAAGTGTCTTGCTCAAGCACACAGTGGTAGAAAGTGGGGCGGGTTTGAACCTGCGACTCTGTGGTCATGAAGTTCACAGGCAAGTGTTTTACCCACTAGGCCACTATCACCCTACTGTTACCCTACTCATAAAATGGGCAAGTTATCCATCTAGTCCCTCCAAGACTTGCCATTGTTTTCTTTGTCTGTGCAGTATCCTGGTTCTAATTTTATTTTATGCCGCTTGCTGGCGCTGGTGCAGCATCATGCATGTTTTCGTGTGACATCATTTTCAGGGATCCCTGAGGACTTATTAGCATTTACACTCTAAAAGATGTGTGATCACATGCATCCTAGACCACCTCGGCAAGTAGTCTGGGGGATCGGATCGGATCTTGATTATTGACAACTTGTCACTCAAAAAGTGTAAACAGACTAATAATCACTTTATATTATACAACTTAGACCATGTGTGTGTGTATGTGTGTATAATGTGTGTGTGTGTGTGTGTATATGTGTGTGTATATATATATATATATATATATATGTATATATATACATATAATGTGTACAGCTCTGGACAAAAATAAGAGACCACTTTATCTTTTATAGGTGCAAGTCCTGAACTGAACAGCTTTCCCTTAGTTTTTAAGAACTGCTGACAATGTTTCTTCTCATTTTCAAATCAAAATATTGTTCTTTAAAGCATAATTTGAAAAGGACATGACATAGCATCAAAATAATAGAAATTATGCAGCGTTTACAGAACCTGAATAATTCAAAGAAAACTAATCTCTTGTTCACTCTTAAACAAAATGGCAATAATTACCTTTGATGAACTTCTAGTAGTGTTTTACCATCCAACTGGTCTCATTGTGAGAGGAGAGTGTCGATTACAGCAGTGCTTTTATACTTTTCCTCATTAAATAAGATTCAGGTGAAGCAGAATGAGTGTGTAGGAATTTTACAGACACCGGCATGGAATTGTTCTCATACTCATAGAGATCCAGATTTAAAAATAAATTGCAGTGAGGGTGTGCATGAAGTATATTTCTGTTAATCTGGTCAACATCTGATTTACAGTGGTTTCACAGTCATTTTCAATGGTTTCACAGCTGTGAATGTATCTCTTATGGGTTATCACAAAAATCACAATGTAGAATGCTGTTGCTGTGCAGCTTCATCACAGCAGCAGCCAATACTGGGGTCATGGGGACGTTTAACCTCTTGGTTTTATTGGCCAATACAGCCCTCTCAAATTAGCAGTGTATGGAGTTTGTGCACTGACTCTTAAACAAGCTACATTTAAACAGCTAAACGGTCCTCGTACACAACAGAAAAAAGTGAAAATAGTTGGGACTTACACACTTATTCTTTGTGGACCTTATTGGTCTCAGTAATGAATGTCTAGGCTCATGGCTTTTACCAAATTCTCCCATTTATCTGACTACTTTTATTACTTTTAATAATGCTGACAAATAATTTTGAATGATGATCATTTGCAAATAATTACAAGATTAAATAAATTGTTACATAATTAGTGACATTTACTTTCTGCACTGAGAGGTTCAGTTTCGCGTCTTTGTCCTTTTCAGTTCGTGTAAATGTCAAAAATATGGCAAAAATGTGCCAGAAATGTATTTTCTGCCATAGAAAGACTGTACTACAAATGTTACACCATGTTGCAGCTTCTAATTGTCAAATGGGAACAGAAGTGAAAGAAGGCCTGTAGTTCTCCCTGGTCTGTCTGGACTCCATCAAGTGTGACTGAGAGCTGGCATGGGGTCGTGGAGCCAAAACGTTCCAAATGGACAGACATAACTGGTTACCATGTTTCAGCCTCTACAAATATTTTTCACCTCTTGGCTGTTTGTTTGGACAGTTTGAATCTAGCCTTGGATCTCCAGGTACCAACATTTCAATTGAGGCCTAATTAATCACATTATTTTTCCATTTTGTGTAACTGTTTATGGCCAAACTTTAAAATGAAGACTCATGATTTTATTCAACATGTCATTCTGCAATCACTCTAAGTTTTATTACTATTATGTTTAATCCACCTGTTTTTTTGTGCAACTTCTTGTCGTAGCCCGTATTGAACTTTGGCAAAATTCCAAAACATCCATTAATATCATGGCTTAGGGGCTGGAAAGGGACAAAACACAGAGAAATAAACACACAGTGAAGCACACAGCAAACTCACACCTCAGACTTTAAGACACTAAGGCTCAGGTCAGTTATACTGCATTCAGCCGTTCTTGACCATAAATACCCCGAAGGCAGCCTGTTCCCAGTACTTACCCAGTAAGGTGCTGCTCTCTGAATCAGAAGATCGCCCGTTTGAATCCATAGTGTGAGTAGGTTTTTTTTCACAAATTTTTTTTTGCCCGTAAAACCACTGCTTGAGTGTCTCCAAACACTGCATCCACACTTCGCATTTTTTTAGTCCTGCTTTACACTTAAAATATGCCTCTAGAGATGGTGTGGTGAATGCATGTCCAGGTAGTAATGCGTAATGCAGTCCATCAAAATTAATATCCCGTCTCACTTTAACATCATGTTACCCAAGGACCCATATCCTACAGCACCCATTAAAATGAAAAAGACAGTTTTTTTGTTGTTTTTTCTGGATTTTTGTCTTTATGATTGATATCTGACCTATGTTCCAATTGGCTACCTTGTGTTGTGCGTGCTTCAACAAGCAGCTGAAACACTCATCTGCGCTGAAT
Source organism: Hydrocynus forskahlii (assembly GCA_037974365.1). NCBI lineage: Eukaryota > Metazoa > Chordata > Actinopteri > Characiformes > Alestidae > Hydrocynus > Hydrocynus forskahlii. Next base: position 35,804 of record JBBPCX010086775.1, on the reverse strand, counting down.
GGGTGGAGCTGAACTGATGTAGGCTGAATAGGAGGATAAATGTAAATGCATTGGTTTTTCTAGCATCATGAATATAGTACATTCATAATGGGCCATTCCTACATCTTCATTACCATGCATGGTACTTTTATGTGTTGATATTAAAGGGTTAATTTCTACCATTTTATTTTCAGTGTTCAACGTACAGAGCATTTAGATTACTGCCTATTTATACTGGAAAGGGCATCAGTCGAGGGATGAAATTTGAGGTAAAACTAAAAGAAAAAAAAAGAACAGATGGAGCAGATTTAAACATTATTGAGGGAAATGACTGAAGCTCCACTGGTGAGATTCATTTAGAGCCCAGCTGTAGTGATGAACAACATAATCCATCTGTGAATACCAGCATTGGTTTACAACAGCACTTATTGGCATGTCATAGCCGACCCTCCCCATGGAAAATGAACACAAGGAATGATGTAGACCTCTCAAGAATGTGTGTGTACACGTGTTAGTTTGTGTTTGTGTGCATGTTTAGTTTTTCCTTAATTCACTTATGTAAGTGTGTGATCATAGGTCATGGACATGTACCAACCATCCTTGATGTCCTCCCATGTCTTGTATCATGGATAATATCTTGTGCATATTTGATACTCATCTTACACCTTGTAGTTGTACATTGTCACATTATCTGCCCATTTGACCACCATTTCTATTAAAGAAGACCACTAAGAAATCAGGAGGTCAGGAAGCATGCACATCCTGTTCAACCCAGTGAAGAATATTACATTTCTTCTGCATGCGTATACATTCTGTCAATACTTAATCTGTTATCTGGACATAAGAGCCACTGGAAGTCAACCCCACACCCTGGATATCAGTGGACACACCATGGACATCAACTCCACTCCATTACAAGCATGTTCTCCAATCGCACCTGAGATGTCAAGATTCATAATGTCCACCGGCAACCTCAAGTAATGTCAGTCCAAGAAAGTAATTGACTTTAAAATTCTCCAAATAAGTCACCATTTGGCACCTTCCACATGCAGACCTTTGACTGGAGAACCATGTGTGCATCATATCGGTAATACTTTGGTTTGTGTTGGAGAGTATTACACGTATAACCGGGGCCCAGCATCTCATTGAACTTTTTGCCCGAGGTGCGTTTACGACATTGATTTGGACGGACTTGCTCGATCTTGTAATAAGAACAATGTACTGTAGGCCTGAGCTGTCCAAGAATACATTTTCCATGAGGAAAAATTCACATTCAATATGCTCCTCAGCTTCCTCAGCTTTCCGTCTCGCTTTCTGGGGTGAAGTGCATTCTCGGGACAGCTAGTGACCAGGAGGAAAGGAATTATGTAAGAGGTGACAGTGGAGCCTTTTAAGGATGCCGTGATGGTGGTGCCCTGGCCTGTGTTTAGTCTGTACAGCTAGACTGCTTCTGCTTGAGTTTTTCCCCTAGCTTTTTTTTTTTCCTGGCAGTGCAGGCAGTGACAGTGACACGAAGCAGACATGCACACAAATGCACAGTTTGGGTACAAGGTCAAGACAGATGATCCTGCATATTTCTGATCCACACATATATTGTTTAGGTCCCCATTGTGCCAGCTCTGACAATTTGAGACTTGGACTCCACAAGGCCTCCACAAGGTGTCCTTACGTCTTGGTGCCAGATACCACAGGACACCTTGCGGAAGGCCTTGTGGAGTCCAAGTCTCAAGTCTCAAATTGTCAGTTGGCACAATGGGGACCTAAACAATATATGTGTGCATCAGAAATATGCAGGACCATCTGTCTTGACACTGTATCCAATCTGTGTATGTGTGTGTGTGTGCAATGTGTGCATGTCTGCTTCGTGTCACTGTCCAGCACATCCCATAGATGCTCAATTGGTTTGAGATCTGGGGAATTCAGAGCCCAAGTCAACATCTTGAATTCTTTGTCATGTTCCTCAAATCATTCCCAAACAATTTTTTTCAGTGTGGCAAGGCACATTATCCTGCTGAAAGATGGGATCACGGCTCCCATGAAGAGGTGTACCTGGTCTGCTGCCAAAGTAACAAGGGGCTTTTCCACTGGCACAAGGAATCGCGAGCAAATGTTTTTCCTTTACAAATAAAGCGGCCCGTAACCGAGCTGCTCGATGGCAGGGCCAAAAGTGGGCCACAGCAAAGCCGACTGCGTTACTGCTTTCTGCTTGGTCAGAATCTTGTCATCACAGCTGGGAAAAATCCATTGTTGTTTTACTGTCCATCAAGCATGACTGTCTGTTTGGGCTGAAGATAAATTTCAGTGGGAGTTTTCTACGCTATTAACAAGTTTATCTTTAACTCTGTGAGAAACGCAAAGGAGTACCAGGCTATCACAGACAAGTTCGCTGGGTTAGGTATTCATCGCACTGCTAAAGCATACCGAGGGGAAAAAAAAGCTATAACAAAACTGTAAATAATAAAAGACCACAATATCAAAGCAACTCTGACAGAAAAACTTTCTTCCAGTTCGACTCCATGGATGCGGTTTTGTGAAAATGACATAAACTTCATAAACTGTGGGGAGAGAATTGCACTGCTGCATCAGTAACACCATTACTGGGCTGAGATAACTGGAAAATCAAAGCGTGCTGCACGTTCCTTGCCATTGCAGTACAGTTTAGGTACAGCATGGTTCCTGTATGCATTTGAAAAAGTGCCTATAGACATGAAAGCCCAGCAGGTTTCCCACCAGAACAGTGTCCAGAGCATCACACCGCCTTCACTGGCTTGTTTTTCTCCCATAGTGCATCCTAGTGTCACACACACCCAGCTGCTCAGATAATGTAAAAGAAATCGTGATACATCAGACCAGACAACCTTCTTCCATTGCTCCACGGTCCTGATGGTCACATGCCCATTAGACAGGGGTCAGCATGCGCACTCTGACCGGTCTGTGGCCATGCAGCTCCATACACAGCAAACTGGAATGCTGGGTGTGTTCTTACACCTTTCTATCACAGCCAGCAGTAACTTTTTCAGCAGGTTGTGCTACAGTGACTCTTTTATCATGTACATCAGTGGGCTCCCGTGACCCTGCGACCGGTTCACCATCCATGGACCAGTTTTGGCTGGTACCGATCACTGCACAAGAACTGTTGAACTGGAGATGATCTGACCCAGTCATCTCTCCATCACAATTTTTTCCTTGACAAGATCTCACAGATCCTTACAGTCACCCATTTTTTTTTCACTCGCTGCCTAAAATATCGCACTATAATGAAATCATCAATGTTATGCACTTCACGCAGCAGTGGTTTTAATGTTGGGGTCGATCATTGTATACATGCACACACACACACACACACACACACACACACACAAGATGACATACAGTACACGTAGATGCTTGCTCAGTTTCAAGCACATGCCAGTCTGAGCCACTTGTCATCACGCATGAGCTCACACTTCAGGCAATAACCCAGCACTCGTTTGAAAATCGTCCAGCAACATTCTATGAATGACTGTTCGTCTTATATTTAGCATGAACTTTTTTTAACTTGTCAGCATGCATAATTATTTTTTGATTTGGAAAAAATATACATCATAAAAACAGGATTTCACGCAGCAGCCATTTCCTTTGAGATTTCATTCTCCGAGATGGACAGAAATAAATAGGGAGGTTTTTGCTCACTTTTTGTCTCATGCCAGGAACATCATTCTGTTCTAAGAATATCATATTATAACAGTGTTTACGGTTAGAATATTTGAGTTGTACCAAATTACCACCAAAATGGCAATACACATTTTATTAAGATGGCAATATGCGGTGTACTTCCCTTTTTACTAAAAAGGGGCTGTTTTGAAAATCACCCCATACTCTCCGCACAGTGCATTATGCAGGAATTAAAATACTGAGTCCAGCGCCATATGAGCAATATTGGCAAAACTGGCTGTGGAAATTTCCTCTTGGAGCAGACATTCTGTTAGTTTATATACAGTGCCATAAATTACCTGACAAATAGGCCACTGTTAAACAGTCTTGCAGTCACTTACCAAGCTAATGCACCCCAAATCATTACCAGAGCTGAACTGTTTGGATTTAAGTTTGTGATGTCATGCATTTGCCGTATGCTATGTATCACTTGCCTTATTGATTTATGTGCTTAATAGATTGTGAAGACTTCCTCTGGCGGTTCGCCTCCAACCATGTGGTTTCTATTGAAATGCCATTAATTAGAAGTTCTGGCTGGTGCACTTCTTTGGCAGTCATGACTCATTTGATAAGGGTGCATTAAAGTGGTGTGACATATATTTTGGGGCTTGTTAATCATAGCCTGTGTGTGCAGTGTCAAGAAGGGGAAGAAGGGGGTCATCTGCTTGACATTTACTCTTCAGCGTGTAGGTACAGGATAGAAATCCAGGATCTTGTTCTGCACTTGTACAATGATTTTCATTGCAAGTTTGCTCTGATAGAAATGAATATTCCATATTGATTAAGTTCTGCACATTTTTCCATTTGTTTCACTGTCAAGAAGTGACAAATACACTATATGGACAAAAGTATTGGGACGCATGACCAAATGATATTGCATTCAAAGTTGGGTCCCAAAACTTTTTCCCATATCTCCTATTCTACTTCTAAGCACAATTGTAGTACAGATTGAAACAGCATTTGCAGTTCTGACAAAATTTCCTCACTTTTTACTGGTTTAGTGAGCTATTCACCGAGAAATGGTTAATATAAAATGATTCCATTGTTACTGGCAGTCTTGACTAACTTGATACTTTTTACACATTAAGCCTGTTCCCACAAAATGTCACCGTTTCTTTTGAGCTGTCTTCGTTTTCCTTCTCTTGTACACTCGAGTGAGACATGAGGAGCATGGAGATTGGCAGTAGTTCTTCATAAAAGCAGGGTTTGTTGTCTGGAACTATATTTTAGTCTTTGCTTCTGTGGAACATATGTGATGGGATGTCCTCTTATTCTTGGCTTATTCTCATATATGACTTATTTTTACCATATAAGCATGTCTGTGGTTGTATCTCCATGATGTCTGATTGACATGATGTTGATAATTGAAAGCTTTCCATCTGCAAAAAATGTTTTCCTAGAGTTAAAAACAACATTCTAGTGTGTCTCCTGAATGGTGTAATCATCTAAACATTGGCTGTTGTACCAGTAGGTCTCAAATTCGATCCCATCAGCCCAAGAGAGGATAATTGGCTGTCTCTAGGTGGGTACAGAACCAGAATTGGCAGTTCTCCTCCTATCATGTAAACTGTCCAGTTATGTGCCATTTGAAAAGATTTGGTGGCACTTCATGGGTCCCAGAAGAAGTACGTGCTCCACCCCACCCGCTCTTGGTAGCATCGCATGATGGTGGAACTGGCAATGGCAAAATTGGCTAGAGAAAAAGAAACCTCTGAAACACGTCTCTTCCCTTGCCAGCATTTGTTTTGTGATATTAAATTTTAATATCCTTGGAAAGATTATTTTCTCAAAAGTCATTTTCTAAAAAGTCACCATTTAGACCAAAAATGTCATTTGTGGTAAAAAACATGGCTTAAGCCAATAAGGATATGAATCATTCAGGCCCCTCTTTCCAGTACATGCAGTCAGGACTTCAGTTCCAAGCCTGTTTTCTTTTAAAACCAGTTTCGCTTGACTGGTTTTTTTCAAAACTTCACCACCTCAGCTCCTCTCTGCAGTCCAACATACAAAATCAGAGAGCTGCGTGCTTTTAGCCAAACCTTTTAGCCAAAGGGTTTTTTTTTTTTTTTAATGACTTAAGTCACCTTTCTTGCGTTCCATCAACCTGTCACTCCAGTTCTCCTGTTTTCCCTCTCTCCTTCTCACGGCTTTCCTTTTTCTAGCCAGGATTTGTTTCTTGCTACCGTGAAGAGAGATGAGACAGATTTACGATGCGTTTGCACTTCATGAAGTAGCTCATAACTGTCAAATAGTTTGCATAGCTCGTTAGAAAGGCATTAATAAAAAGACTTTGTTCAGAAAGTGTAAACGTACAGAGTAAAGTCATATATCTGTGTTATGTCACTGACCACACTCTAGCTTTTCTTTCAGTTGCATAATGTCTGTTTGAGTCTGTTATTTATGGACGTCTTAATTTCATGGGGCAACATCTGATGTAATCCCCCGATGACGCCTGCATGAGTTGTTTGTGGATCGACATAATCAGCGAAGATACTCGACAAAGCTTAGTACATCTGTGCTTTCTAGACACACTGAAAAATTTGGAATCTCTTCTCATGTTACAGTCGTCTTTGTTGTTTTAATGAACAGTCATGTACACAGTGTAAATTTAAATCTTACAAACCAAATATGAAAATGTGATTGTAAAAGTTTTAAATGCTTTCTTTTTTCAGGTATTTTAGAAACAAGAAGCTACTATTATCTGTTAATGGATACATTTCACTGCGGGTTGTACCTGTATGACTATGCATGTGACAAATAAAGAATCTTGAAATCTTGAATCCAGTAACATAAAAAATTCCAGTGTATTGATAATGTCAGTAATTGACAACCACTATGTAAATACAGGGCCGTATAACGTATTTCTCCATTCCTTCCCAAGCGTTTTTCAGTCACTTTGGAATCAGTTATCATTCTGGATTCATTTAAAGTTTTAGCACTTTTGCAAAAGTTTGAAATGAACGAATGATCTTCTGTGGGGGTTCTTGAGTGGCACAACAGTCAAAACACTGAAAATAGAATAGAATAGAATAGAAAATCTTTATTGTCATTGCAATACACAGGAATGTACAGTGCAACAAGATAAAATTTGCTTTGTAGATGCTTCTTTTGTAACTGTAAGTACATATCAGTATTTAAGGAGACAAAGTGTCAAATATAGATTGGCACTATCAATGAATCCCCCATGTAACTCTGTGTTTTTGTGAATATATGTGTTTGTGTTTGTTGCATTATGTGAATGAATGGCCCTCCTCAAAAAATTATCTACAAGATCTGAAATTTGGTCCGAATGTTTCAGAACAAGGTTTAATGTTGCAACCAGTGATCAGCTGGGGTCACACTGGCATAGTGCAGCTTTCCAGGAGGTCAGTATTGCAGAAAAACAAAACTGACCGTGATTAAGAGACAATATGTTGCACAGCCCTTATTGACCTTCTTCAACGGGACTTTAACCAGAAAGCCTCTCAGATTAGAGCAGATCCTAGATTGCCACAATTGTTCGGAAAAGTTGTCTTGCTCTCTGTTGTAATTAAATCTCCTAGTATTTGTTGAGAGATTTCAGTCTGATTGGGCTGGAGTGTGGAAACACAGAAGAAGTTTCTGCTGTAAATGTACAGGCGAATCCTGTCTGGAAGTGAAAATCTATGTAAAAATTTCCTTGAAATGATTACAGCAGTTGTAGCAGATTGCATACATGTGGTTCTTGTAATGTTTGTCCATATCAATTAAAGTGCAATAAAAAGGTTCCAGAAGGATTTCTTTGGAGGGATGCCCTAGAACATTGGTCTTCAACCTGCTCCTCAGGGCCCTCCCACGTATCCCCTTAAACCCAACACGCATTGCATAATAAAGCAAAAATCGGAGGATATTGTGGTACATAAACACTCTGAACATTACAAAACATTATATTTACCCCAGTCCATACAGTCCAAACATGCAAACAGCCCACTTTGAATTCACTGTTTTTGTGATGTCACAAAAACCAACACATTTGCATTCATTTGGCCTATAATAGTTAAGCTCCACCCAACCACAATGAAGCTACAAGCAGGGCTTTTTGTATGAAGCAGTGTGGCCCATCAGAACTGAAGTCATTTACATTTATCACTCAAGGCACAGCAACTGTTCTTGGCGATTAAGAGAGGTTGCAAAATAATCATGTAAAATACTTTGCCTGTTTTTGATTAATAAAACCCCCAAATGTAAAAAATACATTAAAAAAAATAAACAAATGGGCTCTTGAATTAATGTCAGTGAAAGTAACAACTTAAGTATAGGTTGTCTCCTTTCCATCTCTCCTTTAGGGATTTACTTGTTGGACATGATCTACATTGACTCAGCCTATCCAGCATCGGACAGCATCATTGAGACTGAGCAGAGAACAAATCAAATGAACAATCTCCTGAGAGTCATCTCTGACTTGCAGATGTCCTGCAATTACGGTCAGTTAAACCACCAGATACAAATCATTGACACTGTTATGACATCTTTTTTTCTCCAATTGTAGCAGATTTTAAAAAATTCACCATTATTCCTCCTAAAGAGGAATGAGACATCATGAGTACTTGATAAGGAATAACATCCAAATCCTTTAATGTTAAGTAATATACCACAGGTATTATTATCCACTTCACATAATAGAGCTCCTTAGATGGGATTATCACATTTTTACATCTATGTATTTGAAGCCTTATCTTTTAGTCATTTTTGGATTCCTGTATTAGAAAATCCTGTTTTTATAAAAGTGTATCCTCTCCTTAGGCAAGATGCAAGTGGTTTATATTCAATCAAATTTCAGAGATGTTTCCTTTAGCCTTTATAGATGCATAAAATAAAAAAAAAATGTGTAAGGCAGCTAAGGTGTGTATGAGTAACTAATTGTCTGAAAGTTAGTGCTTTTTGAAGAATATATTTTGTTGGGAGGACGGGGCTGTGACTGGTTGGGTTTAAGATTGGAAAAATGGAAGAGCAAAGTGTCAACAAAGCATATAAAACAAAAGTGTGGACAAAGTAAACACTGATAGATTTGATATTATTTTAGTGTTTTCAGAGATTTTAATTTTTTTTTAACTTGTTTCAGCTTTTTTCAAGTTGTACTTAATGGCTGTTTCAACTGTCCATAAAACAAAGTGCATCCCATCAGTAGTCAAAAGTTACACAGCGATAATACATTTTCTTCATGTGCAAATGATGTTCACGATTGCCTGAGGTCAATTCCGTGCTTTACTTTTTTCAGTATATGAGAGCCAGGAGACTTGTAGAGTTCTTTTCCCTGCCTCACTGTCTGTTGCCCTTTCTTTGTTTCCATTTTTCTGTCTTGAATGTTCTCCACAGAACATCTCGTGACGCTCCCTCATGTGCAAAAGTACTTGATGTCAGTTCGCTATATCGAGGAGCTTCAGAAGTTTGTGGAAGACGACAACTTCAAGTAAGTTGGACATCACTCCTACACTCCTGTTGTTCCACAGCCCTTGAGGAAAATGATGGATATCAAAAGCAAAAAACAAAAAAAAAAGATACGGGAGGGGTGGTCGACACCCTGCCGACTCACATGAATGCTTTTACAGAAAGTGTGGCCGAGAGTAGCCCAAAGCGAGGCTCACCTACAGGCCAGGCATGTTATAGAGCAGATGATTTAGGACTAGGAAGAAACAAAGTAGCGACTATGTCTCTTTATACACTTTTGGATTATGTGACGGAAGAGTGGAAGTTTTCAGGTCAAGTCTCGGCCAAAATCAGGTTTATATGACTGGAGTTGAATGGCCAAATCAATCCATGTTTGGAGGTTTGGGAGGCCAGCAAGCCACAACACATTCATGTGGTTCTAAACATCTCAAGACATTTTAATTACACCAGTAAATAATATTTTAAAAATGTTGTTTTAAATACCAAAAGAGTACCGTAGATCTCCTATTCAGCCGCAGATGTTTGCAAATCCTAGAAACTCTCCTGGTGTGGGTGATCCAAACCATCACACCATTTCATCTGTGAAACCTGGCACCTTAAACTTAGACATGTTTGAGTATTCTGTTGTCCTGCATGTTCTCTGTATATATTCCATACTTGCAGCTTCACTTCTGCACATTTTTCCATTTGTTTCAAGGAGTGACTAATAGTGGTGATAATGTGACGGATGATTTTCTTTCTCACAAAACAACATTTTCACGCCTTTTCATTTTTCAAATTTAAATCGTAGTAGAAAATCTCCTATTCCACATGACTGCTTTTTCAGAAAGTGTGGCCTAGAGTAGCCCAAAGTGAGGCTGACTTACAGGCCAGGCATGTTATAGAGCAGATAATTTAGGACTAGGAAGAAACAAAGGAGTGATTATGTCTCTTTATATACTTTTGGATAATCTGACAGACACTTTGTGGCACTGTCCATTATGTTTGTGGATGCACATCTCATTTAAATCAATAAGCAACTAAGCTTAAACAACTGTTAGTAATATATTTGTCTGAACTCACTTTGAATTCAAAATTGCTCCCTGCTTCTTCTATATTGCTCTATGTTATAAAATACCAGTTTCTGCACCTTTATACTGCACAATTTGTCCATTATGGAATTCTGGACACATGGCTGAATTACCAGTGCCTCTTTGTTAGACACATTCGTTCAAGCGATTTTGGACCACTTTACTCCAGTACTGAGTGTAATGCTGTGAGACAGGCAGGATGGTTTCACAGGATCTAAAAGGTTTAATACAAAAGAACAAGTAACAGTAACATAAAAAGTGAGGGGGTCCAGGAAACACAAAAACACAAGAAATAAGAAAAACACAAGACGGTCCAAGGGATAATAAGAGCAGGAGCACTGCAGAAACAGAGGGGAAAATAAACAAGTTTAACAAAAACAAAAAAGAGAACCAATACAACTGGAAATTACAGTAACAGAGTTCCTAAAACAAGTTTTACAAAGAGCAGAGTGACAAGGAATTTTACCAAGAATCCTCAAACACAGACTGAAGTACGGGGTATTTATACTAATTAAGAAAATGAGAACACCTGGGCAGGGGCGGAGACAGGATCTAGACTTGGGTAAAAAGGATAACAAGGAGGCGGGGCTAAGATCAAAACATAGTCATATGGAACAGACACATTAACAAAGACACATGGAGAATGTAAACAACAACATAAACAAAAAAAAAAAAAAAACAGGGAGTACATCACAAAAAGCCAAAAAACAGGGACAGGACAGAGAGAGTGTTACATCTGGATTGATCGCACACTCTTAGTTAAAATGAGTTTTTTGGAGGACCTGCAGAACTTCTCTGACTGTTCCCTCAGACTCCCAGAAACGTATTGAGAAAAAGAATGATATTTAGATAGGAGGCCTAGTTGCTTTTGTTGAAACGTAGGTTCCAAAAACTAAATCTTTTGTGGTGACACGTTTATGGTACAATTCCCAAAAATGAAAGCGAAATGGGAACACCAGGAAAAGAATAATTTATTTTTTCAAACAGGTACCATGGGTGTTGTAAGTGCATTACAAGGTATTCACTGGAAGAGTCTCTCCATGATCTCACAGTATCTCTGCAATATTTATTATCCTGCAAAATCTGCAAATTACATGCAGCGTGTTCTCACACTGGGATAAAAACCATAAATTAAGTGCCCTGTTTTTGTGATCGGGCCACAAGTCATAGCAAATCCTCCAAATGACGATTTCATTAGTGTGAGCAAAAGTTATTAAGCCTTGAAAGAGATGATTTCACCTCGTCTTGCAACATAAACATCCAAGTTCAGCCTAATGAATGGTTCCTAAATCATTTCTTTAATTCATTTTGCATTCACATCTGGGAGCGAAGCTGAGGTGAGGAGGAAACCATGACAGATTTATAACAACAGAAAGGAGAGAACAGAATGTCGAATAAACATTACTGTGTTTGAGATCATGAAGTGGAGATCCCATTTCTTTTTGTTTTTTTACACCATTCATGTCACAGCAGGCCTACATCAAATCCATTGTTGCCCACAGCACTCTGAGACGCAGTGAAATAATGACTGTAGTATTTGAGTTTGATTTTTTTCAGAATCAGACTAGTCTTGTTCTTGGCCACTGGTCTCGCCAGGTATTCTATCTGGTCTCCACGATGTCCAGGTGCCTTAAAAACATTGTTTCCATTAGTAACTTCTCTATATGGTGGCTGCCCATGCTAAAGTCTTTGCTGTCATCATCAAAACAAAAGAACCACAATGGTCGACAAAATGAACCAGTCCCATCCCCAACAACTCGACTGGTCTTGGACTTGTCTTGGCTTCCATAAAGGTGGTTTTGACTTCCGCTCTACGAGAAAAAAATGGAAAATGAAAGTTCAGTGATGAAGAGATAGTGATGTTGATAAATTAAGTTCTTTGCCACCAAAACATTCTACAAGTGCGTAATTCCACTCTAGCTAAGAACATTTGTTACACACCTTGTGGGTACATAACAGCTGATTCACTATTTTGCCTGGTCCCTCCACATTGTTCACAGTCTTCCCTCAAATGCATATCACGAGGAGGACAAGGGTAGTTTGCGTACATACTAACCATTTGGGCTTGTGCACCAGAATCGTACGGACAGAATGTGTACGTGAAACTGCAGCAAAACGCCTAGTACACACTCACTTCTCTATATTTGGCAGCATTCTCTCTGCTCGTCTTATATTTTCTCTAAAGTTACGTCATTTGTTACTTTAATTTCTCTGCATTCCTCTCTTCTTGCTTGTTCCTTATCCTTTGTCCTTTCCCTCATCTCCTCTATAATTCTCTGCTATTTTTTCGTGTTTCTTCTGATACTTCTTGCTTTTTAAATGCCACTTTTCATTGTTTCTCTGTTTATTTTCTTATTTCCTCATTATCTGTAAACAATGTTAGTGTTCTAATTTCTCTCTTCACTTCATTGTGTCTTCCCCTGAAATGTTTTTGTCTTGGTTCTGATTGATTCACTCCCTCTGACCTCTGATTCTGTGTTCCACTCTGTGTTTAACTACTTGGTGCGCTTAATTAGCTGCTAGTAACAATGTAATCTCCAGTTAAGATTCTATTCAGTTCTTGGGTTGTATGATTGAGGCCAGCAATCCTAGGCCACCTCAGGCAAACATAAGTGTCATTACTATCGATGTTAAAATCATAGTAAAGGGTGCCTTTGGCTGACGCGACTTACAATAACACAGATCAACAAAAAAAAAAAATTGTAATCTTCAGAAACCACAGCAAACTTTTCTAAACCAGTTTTACAACCTCAGTCTTAACTTGGACTCGACTGGTTGTGGATTGGTCTTGGATTTGATAAAGGTGGTCTTGACTACAGCTCTTTGAGACAAAAGCTGAAAATGAAAGTTCGGTAATGAAGAGATAGTAATGTTGATAAATTCTTTCCCAGTAAAACATTTATTTACTTTTCATTTCATTACTGTGGGTGGTAGTGGCCCAGTGGGTGAAACACTTGTCTGTGAAACCGATGACCACAATGTTGCAGGTTCAAACCCCCCCCACTTTCTACGATTGATCAAGACACTAAACCCTCAGTTGCTCCAGGGGGACTGTCCCTGTAACTAATCAAACAGGTCAACAGGTCAAAATCATCAGAGATAAGTTTATATGGGTGCTTTGTAGTGTTTTTCATTCTGATTTCAAATCTGTGTTTAGTTTTTTTCAGTCACATCAACTTTTTGAATTATGAGTAATATTAGATTTGCAATAGACTTGCATGCGGTTTTTATTAAACCGCAGGCACCAATCACGTAACTGTTTCAATATTTTCAGTGTGAAGTCAGTGTGGCATAGATAGAATGATCAGTGTCTGTCAGCTACCACTGTTTCTTCAAAAACACTTAGCATATGATTATTATATGCTGATTACACCACTATCATGTAATATATAAGTAGCTTCATCACAAAAACTGTACGTGCGGGAAAAACTAAACACAGATTTGAGATCAGCATGAAAAACACTACAAAGCACCCACATAAACTTATCTCTGATGATTTTGACCTGTTGACTTGTTCGATTAGTGACAGGGACAGTCCCCCTGGAGCAGCTGAGGGTTTAGTGTCTTGATCAATCGTAGAAAGTGGGTGGGGTTTGGACCTGCAACATTGTGGTCATCGGTTTCACAGACAAGTGTTTCACCCACTGGGCCACTACCACCCACAGTAATGAAATGAAAAGTAAATAAATGTTTTACTGGGAAAGAATTTATCAACATTACTATCTCTTCATTACCGAACTTTCATTTTCAGCTTTTGTCTCAAAGAGCTGTAGTCAAGACCACCTTTATCAAATCCAAGACCAATCCACAACCAGTCGAGTCCAAGTTAAGACTGAGGTTGTTGAGATAGGGACTGGTTCGTTTTGTTAATCATTGTGCTTCTTTCGTTTTGTTCTTTCTTGAAGTGGTACTTGCATCTGCAGTGTACACTCAGTGTAAAATAAAATAGTGTTTGGTAAACAGTTAATGAGAAGGTCATATAAAACTGGCATGATGGCAATGTTCTGATAAGTTTGTGCCCTGGAGGGGCACAGTGGCACTTACTCTAGATAAAGTGGGCCTAATACCTATGGACTGAAATTCTCTTCCCATGACTGAACAGGGTTGGAAGTGGCTGTCAGTCAGTCAGTATTTGTGTCTGTTCAAAGTGCACTTATACAGCAGCAGTTTCTGATAAAACAGCCAGTGAGTGGCGGTACGAGGTGTACCTATTAAAATGGCACCTTTGTAGTGTATAACCACACCATTCCAGAGATGAGGGGGAAAAAAATGAGTTTGGAATTTAGAGAACTGTGGTCACTGTTTCCCATGTTAATTCTGTGGTGATGATCTGTCCCAGAACGTCACCACAGCATGACCTTTCAACCTGGGATAGTGTAGCCACAAAAGGGAGATAGGAAGGGTGGGCTATTGAAGAGCATCCAGGACTTTACATCATAGCACTGCTGACCGTGCTTTGCCCCAACAAGCCTTGGCCTCGAGGATCCGCTGTGGCCTTCCCATTTCTGTAGCCGTGCCAGAACTCAGAGCTGAAATCAGGAAAGACGTGGGCCTGTTCTGCTGGTCTTTCTCAGGTTTTCTCGGAAATCCTCTCCCAAATCTGGAAACCATTCAGGTGTACAAGCGGTTGCCTTCAATGAGTATTCCACACAGAATCTGTAATTAAATACTCTGATTCCTAACTGTAAAAACAGCTTTGAGTTTGAAGGAAGTGTGCTAACATTTTCCAGTGACTTTTGAACAGTGTAGATGTCCCAAATGAATTTGCAGTAAATTGGAGGTCATGTGACTTTGTGTCTCTTTTGCTACTATTCAAAGGTTTTATTAGATCCTCTTTTTTTCTTAAATGTTTCTCACTGCTTGATACTTCTGTCAGATTTCCCAATGAGGAATCGCTTATTATATATTTTTCATATATTTTCCCATTCAGCATCTGCCAGTACTGTCTACAGATTGACTGCTGGGGGATGAGGCAGAAATGTATTCAGATGGAGATCATTTTTGCTCTAGCAATGGAAATGTCACATTTAGTGGGGGTACTATCAAGTGTATAAAATTTCCCATCCATCACAGAAGACGTGTTTAGAGTCCAAGTTTTGCCACCCATTTACATGGTATAAATATTTTTTATGCAGAATCTATGGCTTGAGCTCATCTGCTGGTTCTTCAGTAGTGACTCACTGAGGCTGATGTTCACGCTTTATGTTACAGGCTTTCCTTGAAGATCGAACCTGGGAATAGTTCTCCTCGCATGGCCTCCTCCAAGGAAGATCTAGCAGGTAAAGCCCATGGTTGTACTCACATGTCCACACAGAGCTCCTTTAGCTCCTTGGCCTTGGTTTTCCCACAATGTTCTTTTAAAAGCGAACCCTTAAAATGTGTTGGTCGGCGTCATTTCCTGAATTTGACCAAGAACTACCACTTTAACAACAATTGATTGTTCTCATCAATATGTTGCTACAACAAAGAGAGACTCATGTGAAATAAAGCAGCTTCAAAAGACTGGCTAGTCAGAACCCACCAACAAATGCTTTTAGTGGCACCCAAGAAAGAACTTTCTGGTTACACCAAAAAAGAAAGTCTAGATTCCATAAACTTCACAAACCTTTTTAAATCCAGTGTTGTTCTAAATGATACAAATGACAGTTTTCTTGGTGACCATCTTAGCATGCAAAATATACCAGACGTGTATTGTATATGCGAGTGCCTGACCCTCAAGTGACCCCATTTGAGCTCCTAAAGGAAAGCAGCTCTTTGTATTCTGTTGTGTCCCATTTTAATGTGCACAGTGTGGTGGCAGAGTGAGGTCAGTAGCAACCTCTCTCAACACACAGAAGAAGATTTATTGAAGGACCCCGTGGGCCTGCTAAGAGTCGGTTCTGTTGTTCTCGTTTGGGGACAGAGACCTAGGACACTACTTAAGGCACTTTCATGAGCTGTCTGCTAAAAGTGAGCCTAGTCCCTCAGAGGATCTTTTGTTTATTGCCTTGATGATTGCATTTTTCGGTTGAGTTTTTCATTTCTAGTGACTAAAAAGTCAAAAGCAGTAGCTTGCACTCAAACTACATAAAGGTAGTTGGATTGGTGGATTGGGAGATGGGAGATGGGATGGGAGAATTTGAATTTTTCTGTGAAGTACATATAACATAAGTAACCAATCACTTTTTCTCAAGCCAAACAAGAGTCAGCATGCTCAAAACATGCCATTCAGTTAAGATGAACCCACCCTAGCTTGTAAGTTTTATCTATTCTTCAACATACCACTTTTTAAGATTAGAAGCTTAATTTTTTTTACCAAGAATAATCTTTTCAAGCAGGTTGACCAGCTGCTGGTGCTATTAGCTGATTGCCCATAAACACAAGAGGCATCACTATACTACCAGACGAGTCAGGCCACTTGTGGCCTGGCTCCACTCAACAGTTGCCTTGTCTGCCTTATGCAAAAACCTATTTTAAGCAGTTTTATCCCCAGTCCCTTGTGTGAGTGGGGCACACAAACCTAACCCTAACCCACCATATAGATCAGAATCAATTTCCTTGTATGTGTTCGCGCACATACTTGGTCAGTAAACACGATTCTGATTCTGATGCCTTTCTATGGGAAGAACTCTGAAAAAATGACTACTTCACAGATGTCATATGTCTGAGCATAGGTCTGATAAAACTGTACACACGCTCACAGTTTCTTATCAGACTGAACAACCTGAGGTTAGATCTGTGACGATATCTCAAAGACTCATGGACGAAATTCTGTCATTAAAAGAAAAGTCCATCGGTTACCGATAACCACTAATAAATAATACACAGATGTTATCTAAATTTCTGGGGTGTTATGGGGAGCTGGGAATGTTCCAAGGGAGGCTGCAGCACTCTTTTTCGCCCACTTGGTGGTGCCACCAGTTTTAGAGTTCCACTCTTGTTCATTCAGAGCAGTAGCGAGGCAGCAGTAAGTTAACTCAAGCATTCCCCGGCTGTCAGAAAATAAAACCAAAGTGGCCTCCCAATGGCTCCATGAGTAGAGCGGGGCTGATTGAATCGTCTCCTGTGGTCCCACACAGTGTGCTGTTATGGAGCTCTAGCCACTTCTTTTCATCCATGTTTGAGCGTTACTTGGGTGATCTGGATCGCGTCCAGAAGGATCGTGGGGAACAGGGAGAGGGCTGGCTTCTTTAGAGGGGTTAGCATTGAGGAGTGGTGGCATCATGGTAGGGAAAGGGTGGGTTTGGATTCCACTCAAACTGGTTAAACGAAACTTTAGCCTCAGTATTAAACAGAGTCTTGTAAAATGGAGAAAGCAGCCTGAGTGCCTGCTGTAAAAAGGCTCAGTGTGGGCCATACACATGAACATGTGGATGAGGATTACTTTATTGCTTTGAAGTGCAGACTTAAGTCATACGTTGTAAATGATGTATGTTCAACAACATGCAGAGAGCCATACGTTGTAAACCCTGCCGGGTGGTTGCCAGTGTGGCCCGGTCACGCCATATGCTAAGCCAATAGAGGTATTATAGCAATCACGCTGCCTGCAGTCAGTCTCAGCCACGCTCTGAACCGTGGTAATGCTACCTGTAGGTTTCTCCCAGCCATTGTTCCACAAAGCTCAGTTCTGGAAGCAGTTTTGTTGGGTTGCTATGGTTCCCTGTAAGCATTAGGCCCCAGTCCCCCATTTTACAGTGCATTTTGCTCTCGTTATGAGACCAGACCAATGTCTTGAACATTGTTTTCTACGTGCTCTTTCTTTTTATTTCCATGCAATTATTCTCCCCATCCAAGACACGCCAGGCGAAGGGGCTAATGATTTTCCTGAACATATCTAATACATTATGGCTTAATGGGCGCTGAAAGCATTTTTCCCCTCATAAAACAATGTGGTCATATGGCCGTCTCACCAAATGCCGCATATAATCTAACCTAATGTAATTTCAGCCCATATCGGTGGGCATCATTAGCATTTATTGTTTGTTACTCAGTTCTTCCACGCAAGTTGTCCATTTTTAACTTATGATGACACTACCTGTCATAAAAGCGCCCTGAAATCTCTTTTGTAGTCTTGGACAGGGAATTATGGAATTATGGAATTGTTTCAGGGAAGAGAAAACATAAATGTTGTGGTTGGAATAGTTTTTTTTTTCACATTAGGAGCAGATTTTCCAGCTTTTTTGTCTAGCTTTTATGTTTTGCTTCTGTAGATTTTTTTTTTTTACATTTATGCCTATCTCAGTATCGTAATAATACTTTCTGGATTCTTCTTCCTCAACCTCCCCCAGGAGAAAAGAAACAGATTAACATAAGCGAGACCACATTCCAGTAAGACTGCTCTCATAAAGGGTTCAAAATGGTTTGAAAAGTGTTAATTAATTTATAGAATTAATTAACACATTAAGCCTCCATGGATTGGACTAGTTTGTCCAGCACATCCTACAGATGCCAGATCAGATTGAGATCTTGGAGGCCAAGTCAACACCGCAACTCTTTGTCATGTTCCTCAAACCATACCTAAACAGTTTTTGCAGTGTGGCAGAGTGCATTATCCTGCTTTAAGAGATCACTGCCAGTAGGGGGCACTGTTGTCTGGAAGGGATGAACTTGGTCTAAAACAGTGTTTAGGTAGGCAGTACATGTTAAAGTAACATTCACATGAATGCCAAAACCCAAGGTTTCCCAGTAGAACATTGTCTAGAGCATCACACTGCCTCTTCTGTGCCACAGTAGCTCTTCTGTAGGGTCACACCAGACAGGCTGGCCTTCGCTCCCCTTGAGCCTTGGGCGCCCATGACACTGACGTCGGTTCACTGGTTGTTTTTTTGGACCACTTTTGGTAGGTACTGACCACTGCATACCAGGAACAACCCACAAGACCTGCTGCTTTCGAGATGCTTTGGCTCAATCCATTCATCACAATGTGGCCTTTATCATCCACTCATATTCTTACACTTGCCCATTTTTCCTGCTTCCAACACATTAACTTCAAGAACTGACACTTGCTTCCCTAACACTTCTCACCCCTTGATAGGTGCCACCGTTATGACATAATCAATGTAATTCTCTTCACCTGTGCCTTTAATGTAATGGCTGATCAGTGTAGATCACAATAACAGGCCACCGGAGCTCTTTTTATATCTAGTTTTATATCTAACTTATTAATCATCTGTTTAATAACAATTAATAAGATCATTTAAAACTATTTGTAAACTCGTTTTTGTTCATATATTTTGATTGCTTTAAGACAGGACAACTCAATCACACTTAACACAAAACAATGTAATCCTGGCAAATGAAAAGAAGTTAAATGAATAAACACATGAACATTATGATAAAAAAATATATATAAATAAAAAAAACGGGAAGGTGCACAACAAAAAACACAGTGCAAGTCATTGACAGTCTGTCTTGCGTATGGCTGAGACACAAGGAGCCTTTCAAGAAAGTTATAGCAGCTTACAAGTGATTGATTGTTCTTGGAGTAGCCTTGTGGAATTTTTGTCCAAGATGTAGGAATAACTGTTTTTAAACTCTTTATAAGTACTTTCATTGCAAAAGGGTACAACTTGAGAATTTGAATGTGAGGCATTCTGGGGATAAATAAGAGAAGCTGGTCTTCTTCTGCACTGACAGACTGCTGTAAGGTTTTTACTGAGATGTAGAAAAGAGCTGCATAAGTAAACGATTAAATATTGCAATTTTTCTTGTGGGAACCTTAGAACATCAGCTGTGGGAAGAGAGGAATCAGACACGGTTAGGAAATGCATGAGACAGTGTTTTGATCAAGTAACAAAATCCAAGACCTGTTTCTATGGAGCCAAATTTCATAAATAGGCGAAAGGGTGGAGTTCACACTGTACGCACTCACTGTTCATCTGGACTGGGTGCTTCTCATTTTTGTGCACCCTGTGGGACTGTCGTTTGTCCAGTGTGCTCCAGTGGTCCTGTGCTGAAAAGGTCACTCTTAAAGTGCCTGGGCAGGTTGCCCCATCAGTTTTTCTGTGCTGACCAGTCAGACCCAAACGAAGTGGACTTTGGCCCAGTTATGCTTGCAGTCACTTGAACTGTATAATTTCACCGTTCAACACTGACAATAGTAAATGAGCTCTTTTTTGTTAATGGGGCAGCTGGATGGCCTAGTGGTTAGGCCGTTGGTGCTGCAATCAGAGGGTTTGGGTTCGAATCCCAACTGCTAGTGTCACCCTTGAGCATGGTACCGTCCCCACACACTGCTCCCCAGGCGCCTCACTGGTGGATGGGTTAATTGCAGAGAAGGAATTTCACTGTGTGTTGTACTTGTATGACTATGCATGTGACAAATAACTCTTCTTCTAATAGCAGTGAGCGACACATTTCTTTCTGTACTGTCAGCAAGGAATTAACCCCAGTGAACCAAACAGGCAGCTGGTGGCCTAGTGGTTAGGGATCAGAAGTTCATGGGTTTGAATCCCCACACTCTGCTCCCCGGGCGCTGTGTTCCTGACTGGCCACTGCTTCACCTGGTGAATGAGTTAAATGGGTTAAATGCAGAGAAAGAATTTCACACTGTTCACACTGTGTGCTGTGCTGTGGTATGGTGTGTTTACATGTGACTGTAAGGGTCCTCTGTACTTTACTTTTAACCAAACGTCTCATCTGAGATCCATTCAGAGATGTTGGCTTTCTTAACTCACTTCATTCCTCCACCAAAGCAGTTTTGACAGGTGCTTATATGCGTATCCCGGGCCAGATCAGAGTATATTTCATGCCAGCTTGTTTTCTATCACGATATACGAAACGAACAAGTTTTCCAATATTGTCAAGTCTACTGTGATAGTTTCTGAATAATTGCACAATCACTGTCAGAAAACTTTGCCAATAGGTATGTACTTATTTGACAGCACTTTCTTTTATAATCTTAAATCTTCTAGGTATTTACTTTGGGTGATATGATGCATTCCAAGTTGCACTTAATTACACTGAAATGTCAAACAAATTCTAGATACTAAACAAATAGAACACCAACATAAATATCTTACAAATTGATCATTATTTGGCAGAACCAGTGTAAAGGATCAACATACGCTACAATTCCCTGTAATGTCTCAGGAAAGTACACTAGAATCACCTCCGAGAACCAGACGAGAGGTAAAAAAGTCAAAGATGTAAGAGTCTTATACAGTATACAGCTCTGGAAAAAAAGAGAGCACTGCAATTTGTTTTTAAATCAATGTGCATTCCTTGCCAGTCTTATTTAATGAGGAAAAGTATAAAAACACTGCTGTAATCGACACTCTCCTCTCACAATGAGACTTGTTGGATGGTAAAACACTACTAGAAGTTCGTCAAAGGTCATTATTGCCATTTTGTTTCAAAGTGAACAAGAGATTTGTTTTCTTTGAATTATTCAGGTTGTGTAAACGCTGCATCATTTCTCTTATTGTGATGTTTTGTCATTTCCTTTAAAATGATGCTTTAAGGAACAATATTTTTATTTGGAAATGAGGAGAAATATTGTTAGCAGTTTTTAAAAACGAAGGCAAAACTGCTCAGTTCAATACTTGCAGCTATAAAAGACAAAACCTGAGAAACCGAACATTTTTGCAGTGGTGCGTGTGTGTGTATGTGTGTGTGTGTGTGTGTGTGCGTATTTATGTGTATAAAATGTGAGCGTGTTTCTTGGTTGAACTTTTGTTCATTCTTTACACATCACATAAATGCAACAAGTCGTGTGATTAACTGAGAAGAGCGGATTAAACAGCAGAAACTACTTTAAATGGTTTAAATGAGATTTCACTTGGAGTATTTCTTTCTCTGGACCGCTGTTTTAACCGCTCTGAGCCACTGTGGTTACATCATGAAGACGCAGGCGGACCATGTGACGATGACAATCACAACAAGCATCACGTGGACTGCGGTTTTGTCTTGGCATGGCGGGTTATTACATAACTCACTAGTGCTGTGGAAGGAGCCCTGCGCAGCTGCAGCCAAGTCACGATGAGGTAGTGTTAGTCAGCCTCTCCGCACAAGACTGCGAGCGTGACACCTCAGCGCCGCCGGACCACCACACACACTCGCAGAACTCAAACATTTATTTACGCGTTTCATTACGTCCTGAGACTCAAACAACCCGAGCGAGTGTTTATACTACACACAGAAAGTCTCTCTCTCTCTTTCACTCTCTGTCTCGCTCTCTCTGTCTCATGCTCCTTCTGTTATTCTGCAGCACTCCTCCCTCACTCATACTTCTCGTACTCCTCTCATGTTCTTTCTCATACTTCTGCTCTCTCTTCTTCCTCTCTCTCTCTCTCTCTCTCTCTCGCTCTCTTTTTCCCTTTGTCCCCTCTGCTTCTCTCTCTTTCTCTCTCTCGTGCGCTCTCTCTCTCTTTTTTCTCTTTTTCCCTCTGCCTCTCTCTCTTTCTCTCTCTCTCTCTTCTCTCTCTCTCGTGCGCTCTCTCTTTTTTCCCTTTTTCCATCTGCCTCTCTCTCTTTCTCTCTCTCTCTCTCTCTCTCGTGCGCTCTCTCTTTTTTTCCCTTTTTCCCTCTGCCTCGCTCTCTCTTTCTCTCTCTCTCTCTCTTCTCTCTCTCGCTCACTCTCTCTTTCTTTCTTCTCTCTTTCTCTCTCCCTCTCTCTCTCGCTCTCTCTCTCTCTCTCTCTCTCTCAAAAGCTCTCTCTCTGTCACAGTCACACATCACTAGGAAATGATTAATAACTGGAAGTGGCCATTTGCAGCATTGTTCAAGGCTTACTGTGTTTTTGGAGTGAGACATTCAGGGCGAGCTGCAATCATTAACAGACCCGCAGAAACCACATGTGCCAGTATCAAACTCTCACAATTGTACAATTATTCCTCACATAGTGCCGTACCTGTCCGCCGTGGGGAACCCTCAGGGCCTCCTAGCATTCTGAGAAGTTCTGATGATTACAATGGAAAATTCATTTTTAAGTGGGGGTCACCATGCTTGCCGTATTTAAACTCTGTCCTAGTGTTTAGGGAGTTGTCCCTGTGATCAGAAGGTTGTGGATTTGAATCCCAGGACTGCTTGTGGCACCACTGAGGTTCCCTTGAGGAAGGCACCATCCCCGGGCACTGTGTTCCTGGCTGCCTGGTGCTTCACTTGGTAAATGGGTTAAATGAGTTAAATGCAGAGAAAGAATTTTACACTGTTCACACTGTGTGCTGTGGTGTGTTCATGTATGACACTATACACAGTAATGCACATTCCATTGTCCAGGTTTGGAGGAAAATATGCTCAGTGGAAACTTCCAATTAGGATTTTGTCCCCATTAAATGCAGGCATATACAGCCAAACAACAAGGATTTCTGCAATCAATAGCAACATAATGAGGACGTGATATTGGAATCAAACAATCAGGTTTAATTTTTTCAGTGGGTGGGACCAATTTTCAGAGGAAAAAGCCACTCTAGGCCTAGTCCTCGAGATCAGTCACCCTGTGGAGTTAACCCCCAACGCCAAACACCTGATCCAGGTAATGAAGGCTCTCAGGGACATCTGAGTATTGGATCTCCAGGACAGGGCCTGTGCACCCTTTTCTGGGAACACTTAGTCCACTCAAGGTCCAACATACATCATGGACTGTGAGTTTGAATTCTAGTCTCAAAATAATTTTTATGGCCCAAACTATAGCTCTAGATCTTAGTACTCATATTTTGTCACTAACAATTGATCAGTCTGCGCTCTGCCCACTCATCCATTCTTTTGTGTTTCCGCTTTATACAACGCTGGAAGAACTTCCATTCAACTGTAATAAGTTTGGAGATAAGACTTGCTTTGATACATTGAGCTGGACTGTGTTATTGTAGCTGATCCAAACTAGGCAGGTTAAAAAAAACTATAACAAATGTGTCATTCTAACATGTTAAAACATTAAAAACTACCCCCAATAGGTTCAATGGGATTTCGCAAATCTATCACTATTAAAAAAGCATTTGTGGGCGGAGCATGAATCATTTAGTATAGGCCATAAGTCACAGGACCATAGGTGACTGTATGTAGATGTACTGCAGTTTTGATGAAAACATTCAACCTGCAGCATAACTTCATTTTAATAAACAGCCAGCAGAACAGCTGGAGATATCCTTTTCAACAGAATCCAACACATCCCCTCCCACAGGGCAGAACGATGCTGGCACCCGCAACACTTCATCCAGCTTATCTTAAAGTGAACTAGTTATCCATCCAGGTCCCTCCAGACTTGCTATCGTTGTCTTGGGCTCTGTGGCATGCTGGCTTCAGCTGTTTTACTTCGCACTGCCCCTTCCACTTTTCCCACTTCACATGTTGTATTTTCCTGTCATGTACCTGTCAGGGACCCATCAGGATGCAGTAGTATTTACACTTCAAAAGATATGCCCCAGACCACGTCAGCATGTAGTTCTACAAAAAATGTTGGTGGTCGTTTACATTTGTAATTGGCACTGACCACTCGTCATCTGATTGTCCAGGATGCTTTTTAAAACCAAGTGTAAACAGGGCCTTAGAAGACATAGCATGTAAATATTTCTAGTGGTATTATTCATAATATAGTCATAATTCTTGTATATGTAAAACACACTTCTGTATATCAAGTCAAAATATATATACCTTGTGGGCTAGTGGTTAGGGTGTTGCCCCTGCAATCAGAAGGTTGTGGGTTCGAATCCCAAGATGACTAGTGTTATCACTGAGGTTCCGTTCTCACACACACTCACACACTGCAGAAAAAGAATTTCACACTGTGTGCTGTACTGTGGTGTGTTCACGCATGACTTTAAGGAGCCACTTTACTTTACTTTGCCAGTGCTTATATATATCATTCCCTGTGAAGGGGGAGCGGTCCTTCAGCTGCGGCAGATGTGTCCATGTTCTCCAACTATGGGGATGTAAATTGGGACACTAAGTCAGGCAGTTGGTTTAAATGAAGTTTTTAGCCCTTTGAATCCTCTCCCTCAAAGCTCAGAAGATAAAAGAGGAGCGTAGTGCATACAGCCAGCTCTCATGTACTCTTCTCTCTTGGCTGTCATTCGGAAAGCCTGGCCTGCAGGTGCCCAGGGATAATCGTGAGCATGTGCAATAAAAGCCCAAGCCAACACGACCCGCCATAATGTTGTTTATACGTTTTAAAAATCGTACCTTTTTTTATCACCCCATAAAGTCTGTTCTTAAAACCACCTCCAATCTCCATGGATAATTTGGGTAACAATCTAGAAGCTATAATGAATGTTGTAACACAGTCCAGGTGGGGAAAGTTGGTCTCGTTTGCCACTGTGAATTTAAAAGGTGTTTCCCCCTCTGTGAACAGAGCAAAACTACCCCACTGTCAGAGGGTGAGTGAGAGGTTCCAGACCGTCTTGTTGGTTTGTAAAGGTTCCAGATAGTTAAGAAGCTGTGCTCGGTGTTTCACAGCGAATATACATTTCTGCATGGTGCCATCTCCACACTGCTGCATTGCTCCAGGGCTCTCTCATCTTCTGTGACTGAACGGAGGAAATGGAAAGATGACCCCAGAGTCATGCAGCATGTTAGCTGAAACATGGTCATCATAGCTGGGTTCAGGTCGGACTGAACTGTTGAAGGATGGTGGCTGTAATTCCAAAAAAGTTGAACGTCCGATTGAACCCTAGAATGAATAAATGAGGTTAATTTGACCCGAATTGGTGCAATCGTTTTTTAGTATTTTAGCAATAAAAGTCCACGTATTTCTCTAAAATCTGGAAAAAAAAGTACGTTGTTGTATCACTACAGATGGGTATTGTTGGGATTTTACTGATATCAATACTGATTCTGCTTATTGATACCGATAATTATTGATACTTTTAATTATGCTACTCTTCATAATTTGGTGCAAAAAATAAAGACATTACCTAAAAAGATGTGAAAATCCAAATGTGTAGAGTGCCACCCTCATCCCGCCCACTAACCCAGTCTCGCCTCAGCCATTTAAAAAGCCAGATAATATTGGAATGCTTTAACGGTGTATAACGTTATTAACAGGTGTTGACCAATCAGGAACCGGTATCAGTTTAGTACCAGTTCTATGCATTGCTTCCCTGGGTCTTTGTAAAGGGTGTCAAAATGTGCTCTATGTATTTCCTATGCAACTTTTATATCAGTTTTACTATATTTTACTTACTATATTACTGTTAAAATATGAGTTACTGTTTAATAGATTAATAGATACAAAGTTTGTATCATCCAATTTTTAACTAACTTATTAAGCTGAAGATAAAAAAATTAGACACATTTGTATATTTTTGTACCTTGTACCTTGTATACCTTTATAGCTTGGTATATTTGCGGAGTCATGCATTCTAGGGAGCTTTTAATACAAATAATAATAATGATAATAATAATAATAAAAGTTTACATTTATATAGCACCTTTCACAAACCCAAGGTCGCTTTACATAGCCAAAAACTTGGTGACCAGAGCAGTAAGGTTCAGATGCAGGACAGCATCAGTGCTTTTTCTGTACATTACAAGAAGAAGAAAGGATACATTGAAATGATTTAACTGATTTAACAGCAGATGTGTTATGCTGGTGAAACAAGCCATGCAAGGTTTCCAACCTGGAAGATTTTGAACGTTTCATTTACTTTCTAAAAAAAGCTTAGCCTGTAATTTTCCCAGTGTAGGAGTTTCCTCCATTTGGCAGTCTACCTGTATTGTTTCCTTTCTCACGCCAGCTCTTCAGTCTCCTCTTCAAATCCACTCTTGGAAATATAAATGCCAAAGAGGTTCCTGCCTTGATGACACAGACTAACCATGTCTGGGTCTCTAAAGAAGCTTTCTTTCAAGAACCATATTGTAAATGAGTCTGAAGAACCTTTCAAAAGAACCTCCAGATCATGTAAATGTTCTTGGAAAAGTCTGTAAGTTGGTTAAGGACCTTTATGTTAATGTGGAGGTTATTTATATCTGTAATTGGTTCTTCACACTCACACATCTCATGGTTTCTCTAAAAAAGATCAAAAATATTATTTCATGTTTTTTTTCTATGAATAGTAAATAAAATGTTCGAACTGTTCACATTCAGTCAGAAATGCACTCAAATGCAGAAAAGTCACTCGAATGTTAACCGTCACTTCAATGATTTCTGCATGCCTTTTTTTGCCAGCCCCTGTTTCAGCAAATCATTTCTGGGACATTTTATTGAAAAAATTGTCCCAAAATTTGTTTCATACCTTATGTACACGATTATGGCAGTGTTCATGTTCAGCCTTTGTGTGTGTTTGTGTGTGTGTGTGTGTGTGTGTGTGTGTGTGTGTGCTTGTGCTCGGAATGCTTACATTTATGTTGACCGCCCTCTTGTGGAGAGTTTGCGTCCGATTTATTTATTTTATTGTGAGTGTGTTCAAATTTGTATGCATTTGTATATTCAAAACAAACAAGGAGGGATTCAAATTAAATTTGAGATGAAAGTGTGCAGTTGGTGTCTAGATACACACTGGATAAGATGCATTTTGAGATTCACTTTCACTCACACTACCATGAAGTAGTGCTGCTCCGGAATGTCCCTTTCTGTTGGCACAGTTATGTCAACTGTCAGCTATGCAGGCACCTTAAAGTAGCTGAATTCACCAATTCGAAGGCCTGTCTGGATACTTTTGGACTTCCACTTCAAAGTCTCCCATTAACAGTAATAGCATAGCAATAAGATCTATGTTCTTTTCTTGCCTGCCAGATTAACGTGCACCCCATTTATTCCGAATGCACCCTCAGCAATAGTTCTGGACCCCTGCCTGGATGATCATGTGGATGGGGTTCACTGTGTGCTCCAGCTCCTATTCATAAATGAGTGGTCATACATATGAATCTGTCGCCCCCTAGAGGAATGTAGAAAAAGAAAAAGAAAGCAGCGTCAGTATCTGGCCACATATCGGAGGACTGCATTAGAATAGTGTGTTTGGGATATAGTGATCTCTCTCTCTTTCTCCCTCTCTCATCCCTCAGAGATGTCACTTTCTGTGAGGTTTAACCGCCGGCCTACCTGCCCTGATGCTACAGTGGGGGTCCGCATGCCCACCCCTCCCCCATCACGCCATAGGAAAAGCCATAGTGTGGGCAACAAGTGCGTATCTTAACTCCGTTCACTCATCATCTCTGCCTCTCATCCTCTTTCTGCTCTCACAAATGCTTCCTTCTTGTACTAATATGTATATAAAACACTATGTTATTTAAAAAAAACAAACTTTTTTTTTTATTTTGCTACTTGGCTGTAAGTAAGCCCACTTTTTCTTTTGCACTGTTGGAACAATGCTCACTGCTGTGGTAATTATCAACAATAAAAATAAAATTAAAAACAAAACTAATATATATACTGTTGTGCTCATAAGTTTTCATACCCTGGCAGAATTTATGATTTCTTTTTCAGAGAATATGAATGATAACACAAAAACCTTTCTTTCTCTCATGGTTAGTGGTTGGCTGAATCAATTTATTGTCAAACAACTGTGTTTACTCTTTTTAAATCATAATCACAACACAAACTACCCCAGTGACCCTGATCAGAAGTTTACATACCCTGGTAATTTGGCCTGATAACATGCACACAACTTGACACAACTTGAAACGGGTTTGAATGACTATTAAAGTAACCGTCTTCACCTGTGTTCTGTTTGCTTGTAATTAGTGGGTGTGTATAAAAGGTCAGTGAGTTTCTGGACTCCTGACAGACCTTTGCATCTTTCATCCAGTGCTGCACTGACGTTTTTTGAAATCTAGCTCATGGGGAAAGCAAAAGAATTGTCAAAGGATCTGCGGGAAAAGGTGGTTGAACTCTATAAAACAGGAAAGAAGTATAAGAAAATATCAAAGGAACTGAGAATGCCAATCAGCTGTGTTCAAGCTCTAATTAACTAAAATTTCAGCCACAACTGCCAGGAAAATAGTTCGGGATGCAAAGAAAACACACATACTCAGGTGAAATACAGGACTCTCTGAAAACATGTGGTGTTTCAAGATGCACAATAAGGAGGCACTTGAAGAAACATGGGCTGCATGGTTGAGTTGCCAGAAGAAAGCCATTACTATGCAAATGCCACAAAATATCCTGCTTACAATATACCAAACAGCACATGGGCAGCTTCACTGTCTGAGAAGATAAAGAGCCTCATCCACAACTACCACAAAACACTTCAAGCTGTCATTGATGTTAAAGGGGGAATACACAGTATTAAGAACTGGGGTATGTAAACTTTTGATCAGGGTCATTTGGGTAGTTTGTGTTGTGATTATGATATAAAAAGAGTAAACACAGTTAAATAAATAACAATAAATGGCTTCAGTCAACCACTAAACATGAGTGAAAGAAAAGTTTTTGTGTTATCATTGATATTCTCTGAAAAATGGTTAAGAAATCATAAATTCTGCCAGGGTATGTAAACTTATGAGCACAACTGTATATGTATACATGTGTAAGCACACATTGGCCAGAAATCAGGGATCAAAACTGAATATGAAACATTTCTGGGCAATGACGTTTTTAAGTTAAGTTCAGCAACAGTGAATAGTGAATAGTAATTGTGCAAGTGCATTCTCTGTAGATGATGTATAATAAACCCATACTCAACTGTTTATATATAAGTTCACAATAATATTTTATGCAGACCAGGTTAGAGTCGGCACTCGATCAATTCAGGATTAACACACATTCAGGATTAACTAAAACACCGCTGCTCCAGTTGATAGTACAAATGTACAAAGCCTCAGGAGTTAATTCATTCATTCATTTTCTGTAAACACTTAGTCCTTACCAGGATCGCAGGTACCCAGAGCCTATCCGGGGTCTACGGACACAAGGCAGGGACTCACCCTGGGTGGGGCGCCCGGCCACCACAGAGCAAGCCTCAGAAGTTATAGTCCTAAAAACAGGCCTACATTAAATAATACAAATTATTATACATTATTATTTCTATTATATAATAGAAAACTTTGTAAAAGCAGTCAAAGTGCACTATGTTGCAGCTCTTTTTAGTTCTGATCTTTCGTCTTAGTGAAATATCGGCTATATTAGTGTCCCCCATTATGGTGTTTTATGCCTTACCCCTCTTAGTTCCTTTTTCAAATGGCATTTTTCTATTAATTATAATTAACAATTGCCTGCACTCTTCCTCTTTCAGTATGATGTGGCAGTTTGGAATGGTAGAGAGTAAAAGTGCCACATTTTCTGTGGAGAAACCACGGCATCTACTCGATGACAGCTTCTTAGAGTCTCAGAGCCCCACCAGAAACAACCCCAACAACTCCTCAGTGTCCAATGGCATATCTATAGGTACCAATACAGTTTTGCTATACTACAATAAATGTATTTCCTCCAGCATGGCCTAAACATAATCATAACCATATTCACCACACTCATCGTTTTTGCTGCATTTAATTCCCCCTTATCCAGGGTATTCATTCTATTGCCATGCCTGTACTTAATATGCTATGAAGCATGTACACAGCAACTTCATCAGGTACACCTACCTTGAATCTAGACTTATCGTCCATTTTATCAGCTTTATTTTTTTCAGCTTCATGTGGATGCACTTTTTAAGTCAAAGTCCATCAATTTCTCCGTGACATTTGTTACCCTTACTCCATTCATAAATGATCAGGACCCCCACAGGACCACCAGTGAGCAGGGATTATTTGGGTGGTGGGTCATTTATACCACAGCGGTGACACTGACAGGGTATTGGGATTGTCCTGTGTGTGCTGCACAGTTCTACTGGACTCCTTATTGGCTGAGAACAGTCCACTAACCAAAAACATCCAGCCTGCAGTGTCCTGTGGCCAGAAACTGACCACTCATGAAAGTCTAGAGCAGGGGTGTCAAACTCCGGTCCTGGAGGGCCGGTATCCAACACAATTTGATGGTTCTCCTATTCAAACACATTCACTAAACCTGGCAGTTAACCGGCGAGGTGAACCAGGAGTTCCTGAGGAGGGAAATCACCAAAACGTGCTGGACCACGGCCCTCCAGGACTGGAGTTCCACACCCCTGGTCTAGAGGATAACTTACTCAAACTGTGTAGCATCACATGCTCTATCATCACCAAGGTGTTCCCACCCACATTTAAGGTGATCATTAAAGTGATGATAGTGCAGGTGATGCCATTTTGCGTCCATATTTTTTACAAACTTGATATCTGAACTTGAGAAAACCCCCACATTCATTTTTTGGGATATCCAGAGTGATCCCAAACTGCTGATTTCTTTCCCGGTAAATGGTCTTGCCTCTCTCTGCCAGTTTCTCCACCACATCTGTGTGTGTATGGTGCAAGTCTTTGCATTTTTTTTTCAATATTGATTATAAACCAATGCACATAAAATCAGTTTTCATACTATGGTATACTATGAAACCAGTATACCGCTGTGACCTGTGTATAGATACAAGGTAGGTGTACCCAATGAAGTGGCTTGCCAGTGTAAGTATTGTGTAAGTAAGTGTTGTGTAGTATAATCAGAAACATGTTCCTGAGCAACTCGGCAATTTTTGTATTATTGTTTTCCAGCACGAAGGTAAAATGTTTGTTTTGCTTTACTTCAGGAAGCAGTGAGAGTTCATTCTATGAGGATCTCTCTGCGAGAGTAGAAAGGTAAGACATCTTTTGTCTTTATCGATGGCGGTTAATAAGTGTTTAACAATTTTTTACCTTGAGGTAGAAAGTCATTTTGAATTGACAAGCTAATAAAGTAGTGTCATGGAGCAACACACAACCTCATAACGAGATCACACACCCGGGGACAACTCGTTAGGCTTGAACTCAGGTGAAATCTGCCATTAACAAGGGCGCCCTTAAAACCTGACCCCAAACAGCTCCATGAGGCACTGGATTGGTGTCAAAAATGCCACACTTGTAAGTCTATGCTCCCACCCACATTTAGCCCGGAATGGTTGTCCTCAGATGGTTGGCCTCACAAGACTAGCTACGAAGCAGCTGATTCCTGGTTGTTGTTTCCCCATAATGTGATGAAATGCATTTCTGTGTCCTTGTCATGTTTAAATGTATAACATATATCTACATTCTCAACAAAACCATTTAGACAAAGTAAACTTTATCAGCAAATAAAAAAATACTACACACTGCAATTTTGACAAGTCACTGAGAGTGGTTTGAGGCATAATTTACTTTTTATAAGGGGGTGATAGGAGCCAGGAGTTGCGAAATCCATTTTATTTGCTATACATAATGAGCAGTGAATATACTGGTCACTGCACTGGCTTCTGGGATTTTATATGAAGTGTTATTGATGGTAAAATAGTGATAAATCATTTGTACAGGTTAATTCAATAAATAACCAGTGTTAAGGTTTTATTTAGACCAAAATTATATAAACTCTCTCTGTCTCTCACACACACACACATACACACACACACACACACACACATAGAATATATAATGCATACTGCATACTTAAAATTACAGGTTGAACTAAATTACTGGGTGAATAGGGAAAAATAAATATAGAATACATAATGTATTAATGCATCCGATATGATTAAATTTCCAGGTTGAAGTAAATTCCTGGGTTAATTTGGAGAAATAAATATAGAGTATATATTGCATAATGCATCCAATATGATTAAAGTTAGACATGCTTTTATTTTAGCATTAAATTGACGGTTGAGTAGTGTATCTATCAGCATCCACTTCACACAGCGCCTGCTACCTCACGAGCAAACAAACTGACTGTGCCGAATATGCAAACAGGGGGCGCATGTACGCCACACTGGGCCCCAACTGGAGGGTCCCGCTCCGCAACTCCCCCAGAAGTCGCAGCTATGCCTGCAGGTACAGTCCATACGGTTTGGGTCAAGGGTCACCTCATTCGTCCTCCTGAGCCGTCACGATCACACTTCCTTGCATGCAACCTGTCTTCCTCACCACTCTGTTTTATCCTTCTTTTCTAGCTTGTCCTAGGCACACTTCTTTCATTTCTGACTTTGCCTCAGGTCATCTCACATAACATGACATGTGTAGCCACTGAAATGTCTAGACAGGAAAAGAAAATTCAGTTGGACTGCAAAAAAACAAAATCTTAGCAACTCACAAAGAACAGAGAAAATAATTCGATGATGAGGTGTGGCTTGTGTGGTGTAGTGGGAAACATCGCTGCCTTCCAGGCAAGAGTGTGCGGTTCAGTTCCTACGGGGGACGACACACCACACTACACAAATAAAAGCCCTTGGGCAAGACTCCCAAAACTGCATTCAACTACACTTCTTATCCGCAAAAATTGTAAGTTCGTTTAGACAAAGTGCATGTCAAATGAGGTAAATGTAAATGAATTGAGTAAATAAATCTGCCAATGGGATAAGCACAATTTAGATTAATGTAGATTTTTAAAAATTGAAAATAAGCAAAAGTATCTACAAGTTAACATGTTAACTTGTCTAGGTGATCAATCTTTTTATCTTTTGTTTTTACTATTTTTGCAGATCTTGCTTATTTCAAGAATTCTTACAAAGTCAGCTGTCCAACTTGACAGACAGTTTTTACTTGATATAAGAATTTAAATCTTATTTTCTCCAGTTTGCGCTGCTAAGATTTAGTTTCTTTGCATTGTGTCTGGGGGTAGAGGGTTGGTTGATGGGTTTCCATACACAGCCTGTGTTTCCACACGCCAGCACCATTTTACTCTCCTGATTCACCAAGCTGACTTCACTCTTTCCAGCAGTTCTCAGAGTAAGTCTGGTGGTGAGCAGACATTTACACATGTCTTGTCTTCTTCCGAGGGTCAAACTGTCATTTCTGACTTCTGGTGAGCCCATATAAACGGCCAGATCTGCTGTACTTACTTTACCTTCTGAACATTCCAGCCTGCAGAGCCACAGACTTTTCAGCATCAACACCATTACAGATTCCTGCTTACTAGGGCCCGACCAATATATTATCTGACAGATGAAACTCCTGCCAGTAAAGCACTAGTGTTGCTTTGGTACTTGATTTATAATACAGTGAATGTGCAATTTTAAATAACACGTGATTACATCATTTTATAGAGATTATTACGTTTACAATCACCCCCTTCATATTCTTTTACAGCAATACAGGCTGTATTTATTTGATAAGAACACGTGGAAATCTTTAGCAATAAGTCACAATGACTTTTTCCAATCAGATTTGGCCCAAATTAGTATATGTTTTAGATCTTGGATCAGCAAGAAAAGTCGTTGCTACAACACTTATTATAGCTTAAACATGGACATCAACTAGTATACAGTATCTAACTCCTGACCGGGTCATCCTACTCTAATGTCATGTTCTGTTCATATTCTAGCAACTTAAAAACACTATGTAGTGAAATATAGCACGTCATTCTGCTAGCCCGTTATAGTCATGGAAATGTTAGACATCCAGAAATAAGCTCAAAAATGCAGATAGTTTGAGAAGATTTGGCCCTCCCCAGGCATTCATAGTGGATATGAGAGCAAACGCAACTGCAGTCTGACCATTCAGATCTGATTAGATCAAACTGGATCCTAATTAAGTTATACCAGCCAATATGGTTGAATAGTGGAGTTCATGGCCCTTTAATACTAGAATGACTGGCAAAAGTTTCGTATTGGCCAGGCCCTAAGACATAGTGGTGCCACACATCCAGACACACATTTTGGGCTATAGCCTGTTTTGTTTACATCCTCTGGCTTTCCACTCCTATATAGTTCCTCAGCTGCGGAACCGGGGTGTGGCCATGGGGAAACTGGTGGTGTTGCTATGGAGGGTCCTCTGAAGAGGAAGACCCTGCTGAAACAGGGCAGAAAGCCAAAGGTAAGCTTGGCATGCACTCTGGCTTAGGAGATGAAATTGGAAGCCTGATTTGGCTGAAAGATGTGTTAGTAGTGTATGTTTTACGCTCATGGAGTATTTCCGGTTGTTTTTCAGCTTTCATCGTGGACGCGCTACTGGATCACACTCTCAGGCTCCACTTTGACGTTCTACGGGGCAAAAGCACTTCGAGCCACAGAGAGAAAACATGTGAGGGTTTCTCTTTGCTCCATGTGACACATGCAGTGTTTTAGTGTAATAAGTAAATACCATATCTTTTCCATCATGTAGTATAAGTCCACGCCATGTAAAAAAGTGACCGTGCTGGGCTGGATGGTGGTCTTGCCGGATGATCCAACACGGCCCAATATCTTCCAGCTGAATGATGCGGACAAAGGTACAGACGCCTCAGCAACGGTGTATACAGGTGTTTCCAAAGACATGGGCATGCTGTATAAAATATAAATAAAAACAGAATTTGTATCAAATCATGTAAACCCATAATTCCTTTAAAATAGAACAAAGACAGTGTATCCAATGTTGAAACTGGGAAATGTTTAAAAGTGAAAAATAGATCATTTTGAATTTGATGCTTCCAAAAAAGTAGAGACCAGGCAACAAAAGACTGGAAAAGCTGTGTAATGCTAAAACAACACCTGGTGGAACATCTCACAACTAATTAGGTAAACAGGCAACAGGCCTTTAACATGATTGGTGTTACGAGGAGAGGGAAGGGGATGACGCACACAACCAAAGTAAATGTAACTTAAAGACTTAATGACAGACAGAGAACACAAGCAGGCAACACAAAGCCCCGGCTCGAGGGGACACACAATACAGACACGCCGCAGGCCCGTGCCCCCCAAACGAACAAACAAACGAAAACCAGGTCCGAGCCTCCGGGCTCCACCACGTACAGGAGCGTAGGGTCAG
>JBBPCX010086768.1:8638-20706 GCA_037974365.1 Hydrocynus forskahlii | reverse complement strand
CTTAACAGAGCAAAGTGAGGTTTAAGGGTTCAAGCATTTTGTTGCAGGAAGCTTAGGCAATCTAAAGAGAAACATTAAGATGCTTACAGAAAACATTATTTAAATATTGTTAATAATCTCTTCAATTGGAAAACGTTCTTCACAGCAAAAGATTTACTTGTAAAATTGCAGTAATTAACTGCCAATAGAATGCTGTTTGTTTACAGTACTGATATTGCAATTCACAATAACGGTGCATTGCTGTAATTCAAATATATAGGTTATTTTTGCATTTTTATTAGGTGAAGTTTCCTGGTAGTTGTTTGTATAATAAGAGTTCTGTGTGGCACCATTGCACAGTACTAGTTTTCCTATTTTCAGAATAATACATGTTCTCTAGATACCCCCACAGGGATAGGAGTTGCAGGCATATTGTTAAATTTCAGCTAATTATAGCTGTTTAAACCAAATGGCATGATGATGCTATTATTTACAACAGCATTAAACTCTTTCGCAAGCACACTGTATACACAGAGATCATAGCAGTCATATGCACCCATACCAGTCTTAAAGACTATGGAACACAAATGACCATCATGATTGGAATAAGAAATGCCAAATATGTTCAAATATATCTGAGTAAGAATAACATGTTTAAAAGGCACATAGAAGTAACAAAAGATGAAATAAAAGCTTATTAACAGAGACTAAAAACAGGAAATGGAGGCTGAGTTGCTCTGCCCCCCAGCACAACAATATTCAAAGAGTAAAAGTTTTCTTTTAAAATTGATCATACATTGTACACACATTTGTAACCGAAGCACTTTCATTTTTTTTGACCCCTGAGACAAACTTGTGCCGTCTTAGTTTCGTGTCAAGTTTGGCCTACTTATAAGAGAAAAAAACCACAAGACTGAAGACTCAGTCTCAGCATCGCAAAAAAAAAAACCACAGACATTCTGACTACCTCTTTCCACAGAAGACCAATAAGAACAGCTTTGCATGTTTAAACCATTGACACAGCAGACACAATGTTAATTTGACGAACACAATTGTGGCAAAAAATACATCAAATATTTAATATACAAGATCAGTAGTTTCAAAGGGAATAGTTTCCTTCTGCTACTGACTTAAAAACTTGCGTTGCTTGTGATACTATGTTTTTAAAAAAATTTAATTGTGTATTTAAAACATACATTTCCTCAATGTATAATGAACAGCCTCAACATTACAACCACTTTTTCGTGCTAGGACAACGCTTCCCTACCCTATGTATTTTAATGCGCAGTGCGTAACATTGCCAGTATCAGCGCTAACTGGTGACTGTTAGAGTTAGGGTTTGAGTTAGGAGTTAGAGTTAGGGTTGGGGTTAGGGGTTAGGGTGAGGGTCAAAAATGCCCCCAAATGTCAATCCGATCAAGTGCTGGACAAACTGGCCCAGTCTACCTCGGCGCTTACAGGACTTACAGGCTGCTAACGTCTCAGTGCTAGAATACCACAGCGCACCTTCAGAGGTTATGTGGAGCCCATGCGCCAATGGGTCAGAGCTATTTTGGTTGCACAAGGGGGACCTGCACAATATTATGCAGCTGTTTTTAATGTTATGACTGATCAGTATATATTGCCTCTGCCTGTTCTAGTATGTAATTGGTGTGTGCATGCTACCTGCATCAGCTAAGTGCATGTCTTTGATTGTGAATATGAATAATGCTGCATGGAAAGTGCTATAAAACTTGACAAACAATCAGCTGAAGCATCTAATCCTACTAATCTGAATTGGAAAGATAAAGATCCTCAAGCTGAACAGCCCTAACCCCTTGTAAACAGGCCAAATACAATTTTCTTTCAGAAACAGCTAGAAAAGCTTTAGATTTCATTTATGATTATTTTTTTTTGACGCTCCTGTTTACTACCTAAGTTTCTTAGTTTTGAAAGCAAGTATAACTGGCTTTGTCAAATGCAGGGACAGAGACGTTTTTAAAGGATGTTGACAGTAATTGATTGTTCGTTCTAACAAAATCTCTGAAGAACTTGGTTCAAGTGGGTTTAAAAGTATAACACAGAGGTAAAGTAATGAGATAACTTTTTAGGAACTCATAAGTCACATAACCCTCTTTTCATTTTGAGAGAAGCAATTAGTAACTTGGAATGGATTAAATTTTTGTGCAACTCCCCCACCATCATCCATTACTAACACTGTCATTACATTACACTGATCACATGCAGGCATACCGCTTTACATGGTTGTCCTAATCCATATGTAGCCTTGTCCAAGACACTGCGTGTGTTCAGCTAGGCGTTGTCACCTTCACCTGCTGCAAATTCTGGAACAGGTTTCAGGGGATTGTTCTCAGCCCACATCTGGTCTGTCTGTTTTTTTGAAGCAGACTTTGTCCTCTGCACTCTTAAAAGGAGCAGTCCGATGACCACCAGCAGTAAGCAAAGTAGAGGAATGAAGATGCCAAGGGTTGTTCCAGAAGAGCAGTCATGGCTAGCTTCATGAATATTAGCTAAAATACAAAAAAAGATCATTACTTTTGTATGATAGAATCTGAATGAATTATGTGTATGTGGTATATGAAACATGTTTTGTGAGAATGCAATATTACCCTCGACATGGACAGTAAGTTCTCCTGATTTGTTTTTGGCTAACTCCCTCCAGGATTTAGTAGGGGTCTGCAGCAGCTCCACAACCTGACAGTAGTACTGACCATTGTCCCTGGAATCAGCATGAGGCACAGTGAGCTTGTAGACGGTGGCATATGGATGCTGATACACCAGACTTCTATCATTCATAGTGCTGTGGAAAGTTCCATCCGGGCTGACCGTGAAGATCTTTAGAGAATTTTCATCTTCCTGACTCCTGAACCAGGTCACTTCAAATGCAGACTTATCACTGGAGCGAGAGCTGATTCCACACTCGACTGTGAAGTTAGCGTGAGCAGTAATATTTACAGTCTTGTGCTCTCTGTGTAGTTGTAGTTTACTCTCTGTCAGGAAGAAAATCAAGTTCTCGGTCAAATGGGTAGAACTTACAACATGAATTGACAACACTTTCCTGAAGGGCGGCATGTCATAAACCAACATAAAGACTTACTCAGAAAAGCACCAAACTAGTTTTCACAAGGGCTGCTTTTGTCTGTTTTAATGGAAAATCACCTCAGCAATTTTAAGACAACTGATGCTTGTCAAATTAAAACTCTATAAAGGTTTATATGTAGGCTCATATAGGTTTATGTCGGCTGTGATGAAGATGTATGTCATGTGGGCTTATGAACACTGCATTTTAGTAAAGGGTTCAACGTGAATCTTTACGCCACAGCTTCCCACCCTTAATCTTGGAGTAATTTCTGTCTTTTTAATGTTGGTGTTTTTCTGCTCATATACACACGTCTAAACCAGGAATGAACTATGCTGAGTACGGGTACTCCAAGACCAGGATTGAGACTCACTACTGCAAGTAAAGGAGATCCAATGTCTAGGTTTATTAAAATGAGCTTATGTGAAGAAATGGTGTAGGAGATGTACTGAAGTAATGTAAAAACCATACATTACCAATTTCTTGAACAGTGACCGTGGTAAATTTTGATACTGCAGATCCTTTTCCTGTCCATTTCCCATCACAACCAAGCTGGTACTGTTCCACACTGCACTGGTATTTTCCACTGTCAGATGGAAGCGAGTTGAATACAGTGAGATGAAAGGTTGTGACAGTAGAACTGGAGAATTGTAGTCTGCTGTTAAGTTGTGGGTCTTCTGAAGGATACAGCAGATGCCCATCACTGGTACGTCTCAGTAAAGTAGTTCTTTTATCAGAGCCCTCTTTCACCAGCAGCCAGATGAGAGTGTAGCGGATGGTGGCGTTCTCTTTATCTGCAACAATGGAGCAACTAACATCAAACTGATCTCCCTCTGTGCGTTTCAGATGAGGAACACGATTCTCCAAAACAAGCTTCTCTGTTCTTGGCTTTTCTTCTGTTACTACATAGACATTAAGCTCTCCTGATCTGTCTTCAGCTACCCTCCTCCAAGAATCAGCAGATGTCTTCAGCCATTCCACAACTTGACAGTGGTACTGGCCATTGTCAAAGGGACCAACATCAGGCACAGTAAGTTTATATAGGCCGGCAGATGGATGACTATACAGCAAACGTCTATCACTGATAGCACTGTGTAGCGTTCCATCCCGTTTGGCAGTGAAGATGGTCATGGGTTGTCCCTCTTTCTGACTCTTGGACCAGGTCACTTCAA
This sequence comes from Hydrocynus forskahlii, assembly GCA_037974365.1. Taxonomy (NCBI): domain Eukaryota; kingdom Metazoa; phylum Chordata; class Actinopteri; order Characiformes; family Alestidae; genus Hydrocynus; species Hydrocynus forskahlii. The sequence continues at coordinate 16,476 of JBBPCX010086768.1, read as the reverse complement.
AATGAGTTTTATCACTGGAGCGAGAGTTGATTTTACACTCAGCGGTGAAGCCAGCACGACGATCCATAATGCTGCGACTGTGGTTCACTTTTTCTACTTGTAGTTTGCCCTCTATTTCAAAAGTAAAATAAAAATGAGATCAGCATGGATCCTTCATCGATATAATTCAACATTATTCAAAATCATTATTCCGCAAGTATGATGAGAGAACCTACCTATAAAATGTACACTGACAGTGGTAAATCCAGACTTCATGCCTGCTTTCCATTCTGATTTACCCTTGCAATCAAGCTGATACTGATCTACCTGGCAGCGGTACCTTCCACTGTCAGATGGGACAGAATTCAGGATGGACAGACGGAATATACTATCTGTGGGCCGGGAGAAGTGAAGTCTTTGTTGAAGCTCTGTGTCGTCCTCCTGGAACTGCAGACGCCCCTCATGACTGTAGGTCAGAAGCTGTATGGTAGCAGGTTCTTGTTCTTGTCTCTCAAATGTCCATGTCACAGAGTAGCGAAAAGTGGAATCCAGCCCAGTAGAACGCAGAGAGCAGTTTAAATCCACACGCTGCCCTTCTGTGACCACCAGCTGGCCATCAGACTTCTCCAGGCTGAAGTCACTTGCTGAATGATACATGTCAATGTGTCAATAAACATAATTAAAGAACACTAATAAATAACAGCTGTGAACCAAATGACAATATCTTTCTGTATGATGTGATAGGACGCAGGATCATTTGCAGAAAATATAAGTGCTAGGGAGAATAAGAGGCCCACAAATTCTTGCATGTCAAAAAATGGAAAAAAATGGAATGACAAACCAGTTTAAAAATACATATATGCTTACAAGTATGGATTACACATGAACTGTGCAGTCGCTGCAAATTGTTCCATCTAACATAGAAGAATAGGAACCAAATGACAATATCTTATGCACATTTCCCACTTGTGGGACTAAGTAAGGTTTATCTTGTCTTATCTTATTTTATCTTATATAATCTGTGTAAATGCGGAGGACATCCTTAATAAACTGGTGACTTATGGTATATTTATGTAATCATTTATCATGGTATTTACTGTATTTATACTGTGGCAAGAGCTGTGGCAAGCAATTTTGGAGAGACTGCACCATGAGTGGGCCTAAAATCCCAAAACAGCTATGAATCTGCGAAATGGTATGTTTACAGAAGAGGGCAAAATGTATTTGACCTTTAATGTGAGCTAATGTAACAACAAATTATTTTAGACTACTTCTATCACATTATAAAGGACAGTTGTCATAAAGGAAATGAAAATCTTGGGAAAAATGTAGAGGCATGTTTTGGCAGCAGTATGGAGTTCTCAATTTAACTGATCAATCACCAATTTCATTCAGTTTTGGACAGAAAGCATGACTTTTCTCAAAACATCTGTGTATTTAACCAGTCAAAAACCCAACAAATGTCTGTGCTATCGGCAGCATACCTTTTTCATTCACACCAAGTTCTGTGGTGACAGACTTTGTATTGAGACGGTACCAGACGCCATCGGGATCTTGAATCCATTCTTCTACCGAACAGCTATACTGGCCACTGTCAGTTGACCTGACCTGTTGAATGGTCAGTTGGAAGGTTTGTCTCTCAGTCTTTCGCATGTTTATCCTCTGGTCCACTTCATGGTTGATTCCAGGACCCAGAGTGACCACCCCTAGTATATCCATTTCCGCCAGAATCTGGGTTCCAGACATCCATTTTACCACAAAACGGGAGGAATTAGAGACCGTTGCCTTTATCGAGCAATCAATTTTTGCATTACTCTTGACTGGAACATCCAAACGAGGTTTAGGGTTGATGGAGATTGACAAATTGCTGACTGCATTCGGTAAAGGGAAAGAAAAACAGGTTGGCTGACAGTGGAAATAGTGTAGATTCAAATATTAAAAATTACTAAGCAGAGAATTAAGGTTTTACTTACAAAATCAAAATGTACCATTCAAAAAAACCTAGAAGCTTTGAATGCATTATAATCTTACCAGGATTGTGTACACTGACTAGCAGTAGACTGGAGCGTTTCTGGGCTTTCTGAACGTTTTCTTGATAAGCAGTAACCTGGCACAGATAAAGACCCTGGTTTCTTTTGCTTGCCCTCAACATCCTGAGAAGAAACACTGTGCTTGATTCTTGCACTTGAACTTCAAGTTGATAGTCCTTCTGCTCTTTTCCACAGGATACAGCCCCATTGCGAAGCATACATACAATGTCTTTTTGATCCTTTGAACCGGTTGGTTGAAATTTCCAGTGCACATCAAAAGGAACTTTAGCTCCACGTACTGTGCAAATCAAGCTTACTACAGAATTCTCAGTTACATTTGTGTCCCGACTTTTTAGGGACACTAGTAGAACAGCATCTAAAAAAGAAAGAAAAAATTAATGAAAGAAAAAAGTGATTAATGGTGCAAACACTCCATAAAGATTTTTTTGAAGTGATGCTATAATAGAACCACTATGGACAGAAGTACCAAAGTTTTTAATATTTTCTTCAAGAATCATTTTTTGTAAAGGTGAGTGAAGAACATTTTTTGAATTTTTGAGGGGCATCCACATTATATATAAGTTCTGTGTCATTTAAAGGTTATGCCCTAGACTTTTATGTCCAAACTGGCTAAAGCTAGCCAGTGCCATCCCAGCATTCAGCATGACCACTCTTCTGAACCCCACAATAATGCAAACTGAGACCGTCAGCCATCATCACTAAAGCAGTTACAAACAATTTGGCTGGTAATGAAAATTTGCCATTGGTGCATCTCACTATGAGCTGATTTGCTGAGCAAGAAAGTGAAAATTGGCCTGTGCTTGAAGAAACATCTAAAATTGCCATTCTATATTAGAAAAAACCTCCTAAATAAATTTCTACATTGATCTAGGATCACATTTCTGTTTTGTGCTCTATGTGAAACATATTTTTTATAGTGTTTACCAGTAGAAATGGCACAGAGAATGATTTGGCACAGAATCACATTAAAAATAATAAATTATAGTTAGCTATAATGACTAAGTACTTTTTGTTGCAGTTGAATCTCGTGGTAAGTGGACATTTATGTTAATGGTATGTCAGCTTGTAGTAGTACCATCCAAAAGTTGAGTTAAAGTTAATACTCTGCCATGAAATTTTTTTTTTACTTGATATAAATGAGTACATCATTTTCACATGAAAAATGCAACACATCCACACATTTTCTTTAGTTTACTTATAGCAATAATTATAATAATGAACCTAATGTAGAAAAGATAAACACTTTTACTTGATTTTTCCTTTATCTCCAATAAAAGCACTTGGTATCACCCAGTGCAGTTATAGTCTGCAAATCCGCAGTTATAGTCACATGCTTTGTTGTGTTTCATTCTCTCCAGGGAACAAACGCAAATATATCATTTTTGTGCAAATTTCCGTGACACAAATATTTACAATGCCATAACTTTATGTGCCATAAAGTTAGCTGATGTCATTCTTCATGATTTACCCAACAATATGTTAAATTCAGCCAATGAACAGTAACAGTAACTCCAATAAAATATGTAGTTTGCCAGGGGGTGCCCAAACTATTACATACAACAACCATTAAATCAGAATAACAAACTAATACTATATCTGTTGACTTCACATTTATTTCTATTTTTCCAGTTTTGTACGTGTGCCAAAAAAATGACTGAGCCAGGCTGAATGTTCATATACCCTAAATATTCAAATGACCTCTCTCAATATTAATAATGATGTAATAATGGAAAAATTTGCAAAATCTCTGTAGCATTTACTTAAGAGCAGGAAGAAACTCTCAGCCTACTGATGGATTTTCTTTCTGCACATTCTCTTACTTCGGTCTCTCCCTTTCACGCTCTCATGCATAATACATACACAAAGAAAGAATGGTCTTACCTATAGAATTAACAGAAACAGTGGCTTGCTGTGACATGCTGTTTACTTCCTTCATGCTGCCACTGCTGTCCATGTTCCACTCAGACACAGTGCACTTGTATTCACCGCTGTCAGACACGACAGTCCCACTGATCTCCAAAGTGAAGTCAGCAGCAGTGGAGCGAAATGCGCGAACAGTTCTGTTTTGATACTGAACCCCCTCACCCCCCACCATTACCCCCTCACGACTCAGGCTGATGAAATTCTTGAAAGAGAGGCCATTCGTTTTCTGGTGCTGCCAGGAGACCGATAGTGGTCCACTGGCTCCAGACACACTGCAAGTGAGCTTTACTGTATCTCCTTCAGTCACTTTAAGCTGCTCCTTTGTCATAGCCACAGCCAGACCACTCTCTTTTCGGGAAAGAGTCAAAGAAGAGGAAATATTAGTTCTCATTGTTACACACTTTAAAGTACAGCTTACAAGTATGTTATTATCTCTGTTTTTATGTCAGAGTGCAGTTCGCAAACCCTCCAGGGACTCCGGTATTGCCAGAAATCATACTGTCACTGTCAAATCAGAAAACCCAGGTACTGAAGTTTAATGTTAATGTTAAATACATTTTATATCATTTTAGTCATTTTTGACCAATCATCTACTGACTATTTGTCATGAAATGTTCACACAAGGCAAAAGGCCTGATGCTCTTCTGAAACATCAAAAGTTATTTGATGCTAATTGTGTCTCCCTCCCTTTTTTCAGTCTGCTAAATGAGTGTAAGTGAGTGAGTGAGCGAGTGAGTGAGTTACAAGTCAGTTCCATGAAGGTGCTTTAGAAAATCTAAAAATTCATTTGACATTTTGTATGGTTTTCATATGACAGCGACAGTACACAATCCTTGGAAATCACACTGCTCTACAATGATACACAACTATTGAATACTATTCAGATTTTATAAATAACATATAAAAGACAATGGTAATACCTGACCTTTGGCTCTGATGCTCACAGTCTCTGCACGGGACAGTTGGCTTTGTCCTTTGGTGAAGTCTCCTGTGTCTGTCCTCTTCTCTTGTGTAGCTCTGCACTGGTATTTGCCTTGGTCTTCAGCTCTGACTGGTTGGATGGTGAGGACGTAGACTTTATCCCCGATCTTCACAGCTCTCAGCTCACCCTCGTTCTCTCTTCCCCTGTAGTTATTAGCCACTGTCAATACACCCGAGGGCCCAAATTGGGCAACTTCTATGTTGTTTTTCAGCCAGGCAATGGAGAAAAAATGTCCTGGAAGATTCTGAGCCTGAATGCTACAGCGGATCACCACCTTTTCTCCCTCCTGAAGAGTCCCATTGACAATATCAATGTTAGTGACGAAGGAGCCCACTTCAGTTACCTCTGTCAAACAAAAAGCATGAAAATGCAGAACACAGATAAGAACATGTTGTCTCAAAAGTATCTGTAATTTAAAATAGTAATTCATGACATAAATAATACCATGCTAAGGGCTTACTGAAAGCATTTAAGGGTTCATCATCAACAGTTCACTAACAATGTCTATGAAACTGAGTTTCTTGAAAGCATCCAAGTGCTCAGTGTATCATAAACTACATCATAATACTATTCCTTATAATGCTCTATTGTATGTGGGTTTGTCAGCAAATTGGCAATCGATAGATTATGGGTTGTTATCCAGCACATGGTGCTGGTGTTGGATTTCCACTGGCAGACTTCACCCGAGGGCCAGTGACATCATCAAAGACCCCTCACACCCTGGACACTCCCTTTTCTCCCCCCTTCCCTCTGGCAGACGCTACAGGTCAATCAAAGCAAGGACAAACAGACTGAACAAAAGTTTCTACCCACAGGCAGTCAAATGTGTTCTCCCACCCCCCATGACCTTCTCACATCGAGATCTGTTCAGAACAGATCTCTAAACACACTACCTCTGACAATCACCGACTGCATATTGCAAATTTGCACACTAATGCACACTGCACCTGTTATACTCATTCATATGTATATAGTCTACGTTCATATTTCATATTTTATATTTAGACACTATACTTTTTACTTTATACTGTATCCTTTTTGCACTATGTTTCTTATGCTGCTAACAGAGAGCTGCTCAACGGTGTTTCATCGTTCCTGCAAACAGTGACAATAAAGATATATCTTATCTTACCTTATTCAAGACAGAACATTAATCTTTTTGGAATTACTTTGGCATCATTTGCAAAAGGAGCACCTCATTAAAAAACTGCTTGTTAACCTGCGAGATTCATCAGTGTATCTGGGAAACCCAGCCCTGAATCTTACCTGTGGTTTTGACCTCCACACTGGAGCCTGTGCTATTCTTGTAAGCAATCCGTATCCAGGAGCGGTCTGGGTCTTGGATCCATTCCTCAGCTTGGCAGTAGATCTCTCCACTGGCTGACTGTTGTACCTGACTCATTTTCAGCCTGTAGGTGGTGTCTTCTGCTTTCTCTATACTGATGAGTCCTGAGAGGTACAGGTCTTTAAACTGTGCTCCAGGCCTCACAGTCAAATCCCGGTCCAGTGAGATGATGGGACGGGTCTCAGAGCTAGCACGTTGATACCACGTCACTGACAAATGAGTGTGCTGCATTGTCTGGCTGGAGACTTCGCATTCAAGTTGAAGGGATTCACCTTCTGAGATGCTATGAGATGCAGGGCCAGAGTAGGATGCCTTCAGAGTGTCCTCAATCACTGATGGAGACAACATAGGTACCTTTGAACTGACTTTTTCGTTTTATCTAGAAGCACATTGAATCGGTGTTTACTAGACATCTAGTGTAAAGTCTTGCTCCAGAAGATAAGTCACCTCCTAAGTGTTTTCAGTAATTTATTAATTATTTAGAGACATCTAGAAAAGATGAGGTCAATAAAAATAAATTGTATATATTAGAAATACAATGAAAACAGTCATTACCATTCAATGTTGTTTTTGCAAAGTAGGTTCCTTGATACGTAGTAAAGTGGTTTGGGGTGAAACATTCATATGTTCCAGCATCTTCTGCGAGCAAAGATGTGAAATGAAGGAGAACTGAGATCTTAGACAGCCTCTCAATCTCAAGATCTTTATTCCTTACTCTCCGACTATATACTGCATATGCATATGTTGGGTCATCTGTGCTAATCATTTTGATTTCTTTTTCTGGGTAATCAGGTTTGTAGACTGAAAATGCAAAGGCCTGGTCAGTCGGACCATCATAGCCAGTAACATCACAGGAAATGGATATTGCGTATCCTTTCACACGGTACAGTGGACCCTCTTGGATATGTACCATATGTTCACCTCTGCAAAAATCTGTAAGGAAAAGATGATTTTTTTAATACAGCAGATGCAATCATGTATCTCCAAAGTTCAATACTGCTATCCATTTATCAGTAATATTACCCTGATACAGCTGATTATAACCATATTAGTGTTACAGTGCTCTGAGCTTCAACACTTAATAAAGTTTTCTCTGTTCATATCTGCAGACGATTGTCCAGCACACTGTCAAAGTATTTGGTGATTAAGTTAAAATAGTGTTTTAGGTTAATGCTGCATGCCAGTTGAATTAAGAAAGGTGTTTAATTGTTGAACCTTAGGAATGCAAATTGGAAACCTGAACTGCATCTGGGTCACTTTCATTGTACTTTCATTTCAACGTGTCAACATGTTGATATAATTTGTTTGGGGACACTTAATTTGTTGATGGGGGGGGTGGGTGAAAAAATGGGAAAACACCTCAAAATATTAGGGGAAGATAGTGGGAGGGCTGGATAAAGGATCCCCACCTACAGCTAAACCTTGACAAGACAGAACTTCTGTTTATCCCAGCCAAACATTCTATTCATCACAATTTCAATATAAAAACCGACTCTTCACTCCTCACCCCATCCAAGGTGGTGTGAAACCTAGGTGTCATGATTCATGACCTGCTATC
>JBBPCX010086716.1:0-26304 GCA_037974365.1 Hydrocynus forskahlii | reverse complement strand
GTGTGTGTGTGTGTGTGTGTGTGTGTGTGTGTGTGTGTGTGTGTGTGTGTGTGTGTGTGTGCGTGCGTGCGTGCGTGCGCGCGCGCGCCTTGTGGTGGGCTGGTGCCCCACCCCGGGTAGATCCCTCCCTCGCACCTAATGACCCCAGGCTAGGCTCTGGGTACCTGCGACTCTTGTATAGATTAAGTGAATGTAACACTATAGCCATAAGCTGTTAGCCACAAGCTAACATTCAAGTCACAATATAACGATATGTACAGTTTGATACTATATATGTTGTATTGTTCTTTCCCTACATACAATACCATGTGTTATGGTACTGTTGAATGTGTTGCATCATTACGCCCTTATTCTACTATCCACAGACAAATGTGTCTAGGTCTTCTTTCTGTAGATCTATATAATCAGTAAGTGGAGAAGATGCATTGACACACTTAAACTGATAGCAGTCCTTTCCTGCATATGGTGTGCTTACATTATCGACAATCTTGTCAGCATTTTCTCCTCCAAATAACAATCTGCACCACAAGGCTCTCCACATCACTCCAGGAGTCTTCGCACCCGCTCTTATCAATTTCTGTGATATCTGTTTTTTGGTGCTTGTTGTTTGTTTAAGATCTCAGTTGTTAGTCATTTTCTTTGCTAATCAAGTATTAGTTTGGTGTTTTTCTTGAGGGACAGCAGGGTGATCCATTATCTGTTCTCAAAATGCTGGACTTCACATCGTTCCAGACCTTACCTTTATAAAGACTTAACACTGGAACAAGTCAGGCCTGCCTTGTGTTTATTTAGTGAAAAGAAATGTCATCATGCAGCCTCAGGCTAGGTATTGTCTCCTTTATGGACCTTGGGACAAGATGTGCTCCTTATGGCTCATATCACATTACACTGGTCTCCACTGAGTTAACCTGTCTGCTTCTCATGACCTTACTGAGTTCCATTTAATTTCATTTGTTCAACTGTATGAACATATTATATAACATAGTTTAACTAAATCTATCCCTAATTTGCACGATTAGCAAATTGACTCTGGTGTAATCAGCCTTTTTTTTTTCATATTTAAAAAAAAAAATTCACATTTTCCCTTTTTGAAACAAACTTCTATTGTCTGAAGTGCATTGGTTCTGTGCATCTTACTGGAAGTCTTTTTAAGTAAAGGTTCTATTAATTCTCTGGATATTTGATGCCGGTCTGAACCTGACGCCGCTGCATGACAATAGTATCGGAGTTGATGACTGCACAGGATAGACACTGAATTGATGGGCAAGGGCCACACACATCAAGTCAGAAACAAAGGTTTTATTTACCGAATCAGGTTTTGCGCATGCTTTTTCTCAGGCTGAATTTGTGCCTGGGGAGAACCCATCTACCCAGCACCTGCTCCTCTAGAACGGTTTTAACATGCCCAGGAAAGGGAGTGTAAGTGTGAAGACCACTTTAAAGATCTACCTGCCAGTGGTGTTGCCACACTTTGAGCACAGCCGGCGGCGCCCCAGCCCTGCTGTGTCATCCCGTCTGACTGTTAGAAGAGTGGATTAGCCAAAGTTCAGCTTGTTGTTTTGAAACAAACATGGCTCATTTTCCCCGAGCATTTGTTACCTGGAGGGAAAGCTGTGCAGTTACAGTAGATGTCTCACATGGAGTCTGTCTGGGTTTTGGCTTTACTCGTATTTCTGCATCTGTGGAGAGAAATCCATAGCAGTACAGTTGAAGTTTTTTTGTTTTGTTTTTTTAGCTGTTTTGAATAAGACAAGAGCTTTTCTTGCTTTTAATTAATATGCACCACCTATTAGAATGTATTTAATATGCACCTCTCCTTTTAGAATTTGGGGTTAGACAATATGGCAGAAATTTATCACCATACAGTTTGTCATATGATTAATTTTTCTGACATCTAAGTTGGAATGGGCAAAAGGCCAGAATAACCATATTAAAGGACACGGACTATGATTATAATTTTTTTATTCAGCAGTTCATACACTGTACTGCTGTTGATCGGTGTTCTAGATGCACTGACGAAATCCACATTAAGCTCAGAAAAGGATATTGTGACATAATTTCACAATAACGATAAGTATTGTCATAATGCCCAGCCCTGAGTAAATTATTATATCTCCAAATAATAATAATTCCATACTGAGACACCATCCAGAGCATGGTAGTTTTACGAGTGTTTACACAAGGAAAGTTTGTGTCTTTGTATCAGTTTTCCCGTCAAATGAGTCAATTTCCAGTATATGTTGGTGTCCAAAACATTTGTTGTATTATACATTCACTACAAAGGCCATTACCAATTGTATGTCTTCAAACAACATAATTAAAAACTGCACAAATTTTGTGTACAAACTTTAAATTCGAGCATCTCCAGCGCCCCTGAAGCCAAGAAGACAGCAGGCGCCTGCTCCCATGCATTGCACGAAGCAGAGTATTTGCCAGAGAATTTTATTTATTTATTTTCCCCTCACAGTATCATATGGGGCAGCTGGTGGCCTAGTGGTTAGGGAGCTGCCCCTGTGTTCAGAGAGGTGTGGGTCTAAATCCCAGGACTGCTAATGGCACCAATGAGGTACCCTTGAACAAAGTACACGCTGCTCCCCAGGCGCTGTGTTCCTCACTGCTTCACTTGGTGAATGGGTTAAATACAGAGGATGAATTTCACACTGTTCACACTGTGTGCTGTGGTGTGTTCACACACGACAGAATGGTCACTTTCGCTTCATGTGTCTTAATTGACTTTATTTGCTGGAAATTTGTTAAAGTGGTGCATAATTCAGATTCATCTATAGAGTCAGAAACCAGAGGAAGTCTAAACATTTGGTTGTATTTGCTGCAAGTAAGTGTCTTTAAAACGTTCATAGGTAATAAAGCTGCTGCCAAACATTAATGTTGTTTTTACAACAACTGAAGTAAAGCATCAGAGCGGGAAGAGAGGAAGAACCTTTGACTCTGAGGAAGAACACAGAAAGCGGGAAAAGGAAAAACAGCAGGGTGTCAGAAATGGCCACACACACACACACGCACATGCACAAAATAGCAAATGTCCTTCTGGGGTCACAGTTTCGTATTGATTATACTGACGCACATCAGCACCTGCCCCGTATGGGATCAAACATATTGACCTTCCTTTAAACGGAGCTTTTCATAACAAACTGTTTGTCTCTTTTCCATTAGTGATCCATCAAGAATGTCTTTAAATTTTTCACAGATACTTTATTTTTCCTGGAAAGCACATGAACAAACATGTAAACTTCAAAACACCAGAACCCTCCCGAAGAGTTCCAGAACTCACTCAGTGAAATATCAACTTTTAAGATAATGTTTACCCATCCCTGGTTGCTACAAGTGATTAGTTTAGACATTTAAACGTATTTATTCTGAGTTATAGTTTCTGAGTGCTGAATTGAATAGCCTGATCTCTTTTTGTGCTGGTTAGGAGGAATGTTGCTTTGTGAAGGTGGAAGCCGATCAGAAAGATGGTGCCTGGTGGTAAATGTTAGATCTTCATGCGGAGGTGTAGCTCCATGCTTTTAAATGGTGTTCCTGTTGAAAAGTCAGTATTTTAACCTTTCCCACCAAAACACAACCTGTTTTTCTGGACAGAGAGCCAGGAGCTCTTTACCACGGTCGAAAGGATTGACTGAGCCTCTAGGCTGTGATTTGAGTGACTATAAATTGTGGTTGGAAGAATTTTTTTCTACTTTTTTCTTCCAGCTGTCTCTCTTACTCTGTCTCTCTTGCTCTCTCTCTCTCTCTCTCTCTCTCTCTCTCTCTCTCTCTCTTTGTTTAATATGAAGCATCCTTGATTTTGAGAAAGGTGTTGAAAATATTCAACTTATTGTTATTCTATGATTGTTAGTTATGAGTAAAATTGATAAGGACACAGTGTGATGTGACAACTTTAAAACTGTTGAATACGTTTGATGCAACAGTTGGTTGCATAATGTCTATTTAACTGAAGTGTCTTAGTCGTTTTCAAAGCTCTTGTTTTTATAAAAGAAAGGTCCTGACTCTAAAATAGAAAGTTGTGGGACTCCTTTTTCTGTTTTCACGGGGTCATGAGTACAGCTGGACACTTTTAGTTCACTTATCCCATTTTCCCTGGGTGGAGAAGAGACGAGATTCCCTCCACAGTAGACCCAGTAATTATCCATTTATCTCATTTTCCTTCCCTCTGATCCCCTCTCCCATCCTCCGTACTCGTGCTTGGTCCCTTGGCCTGATGTGATTCAGATGCTTGATTTAAGTGCTGATTCCCTTTTTTCCCCTCCTTCCTTCTGGGAGGCTTTCCTGACCGAACTCTCCACCCTTTCCTTTTCTGTCTCTTACTGGACTGGACCTGATACTCTGTCTCAGTACTCTCTTTAAAAAAACATTTATGCTATATAATTCATCTTAAAGTAATAAGGTGATAAAGTAGGTGATCATTTAAACATGCTTTTTTGTTTATTTAATAAAAATACTGATTTATCAAAGTTTACTCACTTATTCATCCCTGTTTACTATGGATGTCCCATAAATGTGCTGTAATGACTAGCTGCTGTCTCTGTTTGTCTCTAAACGAGCGACAATGGATGTGCTCAGCTTCCTACCTGAATGTTGTTTAACAGTCAAAACGAGAGCTAAATAAGTGTATAATTGACTAGTTCTCTTTTTGTTTAAATGCTGTTTTAATTTTTTTGGTCAAGAATCCACAAATGGAACCTAATACCAACCAAATACTCAGTGTCTTCCTTAAAAAAACATGTATGCTATATAATTAATCTTAAAGTGAAGGTGATAATTCAAAACATGTTCCTTTCTTTATCTGATTAAAATACTGATTTGTCTAAGTTTTCTCATTTATACGTCCCTGTTTACTGTGGATGTCCCCTAAATGCCAGTAGACAGATGACTAACTGCAGTAAGTAGTAATGGCTACCTTTTGTTTGCTGTTTTTTTTTCAAGAATCCACAGGTGTTCAAGTGAGTCTAAATGGTTTGTAAGTGACGAAATTACTTCCAGTTAGTAAAAATGGAACCAAATACCAACATAAAAACCTGAGTATTCAAATGAATCAGGCCAGCCTCAGTTTCTTTCCATTGGTACAGGAGATTTATCCAGCTTCTCCTCTCTCTCTTTACTTTGTTCTGTTTATTGTCATCCAGAAAGGAAGACTTAACCGGAATCGGCCTTGAAACTTACTCAGAATTTCTGATGTGACACAGTAGATAACTGATAATATATTTGTGTTAAGTTTGGCAATAACTGTGTGTAAGTAAAGTGACCATTTGTGAAGAGTGTGGAATTCTTTCTCTGTATTTAACCCATTCACCAAGTAAAGCAGCGGGCAGCCAGGAACAAAGTACCTGGGGAGCAGTGTGTGGAGACGGTACTTTTCTCAAGGGAACCTCAGAGGTGCCACTAGCAGTCCTGGGATTCAAATCCACAACCTTCTGGTCACAGTCGCAGCGCTCTAACCACCGGCACATCAGTTAAAAAGCAGGACTTCTGGAATAAATGCATTATCATCCACTGTCCTTGCCATGATTCTTCAAATATTGGGCTAAATGCTTTGTACTGAATATTTTAAATGGTTACTGCTGCCTTTTCGGGATAGAGCGTCAACCCTCACCTTCATTTTCTCTCCTCAGTTCTTGTTGATAGATTTTTGCAGAATTTTCAAAGATGACAGGATATTAAATGCCCTGGGTTAGAACTAGGGGTGTGCTTTCTGGATTAGTTGTTGCAAAAGCAAGTCTCTGGGTCTGTGGTTTTATAGATGAGAAATTGCTTCAAATTAGAACATTAATGCTGGAATTAACTGGGGCATAATACATCTGTGTGTTGTATTAGGTTATTTTATGTTATCTGACGAACTATGTTAAAGGGTGATTCCACCAGTATTTTTAAGAGTTCTGTTATTAAGAGTGGTTTGGTGTGAAAAGCTCCTTTCCATAGTAGAGTAACTTACTGAGTCAGAACTTTGGAACCAGACATCTGGAGAGTTTCATGCCTCTAAAAGCCTCCTCACATGATGACTCATGGTCTTCCCTGCATGCTTTTTCACCTCAGTGGATGATGTAGTTTGAGGAGGTAAGATTGAGATCCATTGTTTTTGGTTCTAGCTGTTGCCAGTTAGTCTAGTTTTATAGATGCACCACCACTGCTGTCACAGTCATATCCTAGAGAATGCATTAACATTAAGGAACTTTTGTAATTTTGGAGACTTCACTGAATTGTTGATCTGTTTTTGTTTTGTTTTTTTTCTCTTTTTTTCTCCTCCCTGCATTTCCCAGATGTGGTTGATGAGAAATTAATAGTGATTTCATTTAAAGTTGCGCACAATACTGTATTGCGATTTAACTGCTACGTATTGTGATGCCTTTCATGATATTAAAGGGCCCATATCATCGCTTTTCTGTAAATATTGTTTCAAGTGGTACTTTCACCCACCCACCCATACAGTCTATATATGGAAACTAAGCAACTAAAACAGCCTGTTTTCAGATCAAAGGTTTTGTGATGTCACATAGCAGTTTATCTCTGCCCATTCATGCAGTGATGCTCCACCTTTAATTGTTAAAATTGGACTTTTGTTGGATTACATGAAGAACTCGATTCATCAGAACACCAAGTAACTCACCTAGAGCCGCGATTTGTCAATCTGTCAAACACTGTGATTGGTTAGAAGCTCATTTGCATATTGCAGCCTTTTGCGATGTCATTACAGAGACCGATACTGTACCAGTGATTAAGAGACAATACATTGTTCAGCCCTAATTTCACTATGTGAACCCCAAATACTTGAGTACTGTGCACATAACTGATGTTTTGGTTGTGTTCCAGTTCCCTGCTCAGATTCTTTAGTGTCTCTGGTGAACTGAGACATAGGTGCAATGTTGTGGTCCAGCACCTGTTTTCGAGCATGGTGTGGTTCTAGACAGATGACTGATCAGGGCCCTCCTTTTCTTTCAACTGCCTTGTATTAGTAAGGAGAAGCAAGCAAACACTAGACCCCATGTAGGGACAGCTGCCTGCAGCGCGTACACACACACACACACACACACACACACACACACACACATACAGACACACAACCCCCAGTCCTCGAACCCCCAGTCCTCGAACCCCCAACCCCCACTCTGCCTTGAATGTGACTCCGCTGCACACATTCCAGACAGAGAGAGAGGATTAGAAAGCAAAGGCAAGCCACAGGACCACAGCAGAGCATTTGTGTGTGAATGTGTGTCTCTTTGCACCTGAGCGCACACGCGCCAGAGTTGAGCTCAGCCGGCCAGACCTCGACCGTCTCACCGCAAAAGCTAATCTATTCTCACGGCAGCACTGTTTTCACAACTGCACTTCTCTGTGCACGTAGTGTCATTAATAAGCAGAAATAGAAGTTTTTAATCAGTAAAAACAAAATAAATAAATAAAAGTAAATGAATCAGAATCAGAACTTTTTTGGATCCTGGAGGAAATTGCTTATGTCACGACTACACAGACACACAGACAAGAACTATGTAAAATATAACGTCTAAATAAATCCAGTAAAAATCTGGAGAAAACAACTCTAATATGCTATACTATAAATGCTGGTTTTAATGTGACAAATGCTGGGTTTAATGTGACACTTGTCAATCTTCATTTCCTACTGAGAGATTTGCAGGATTAGTTTATGTCAGTAGTGATAGCCTGTTTAATTATTTTACAGCTCCTGAAGAAAATATGAGACCACTGCAAAAATGTTCAGTTTCTCATGTTTTATCTTTTATAGGTGCAAGTGTTGAACTGAACAGCTTGGCCTTAGTTTTTAAGAACTGCTGACAATATTTCTCCTCTTTTCCGAATAAAATCATTGTTAATTTTAAAGGAAATTACAAAACATCAAAATAAGAGAAATGATGCAGTGTTTACAGAACTTGAGTAATTCAAAGAAAACAAATCTCTTGTTCACTCTTAAACAAAAAGGCAATAATTACCTTTGACGAACTTCTAGTAGTGTTTTACCATCCAACTGGTCTCATTGTGAGAGGAGAGTGTCGATTACAGCAGTGTTTTTATAATTTTTCCTCATTAAATAAGATGTGATTCAGATGATCACTAATCAGTCCCTCATTAAGCAGAATGAGCTGCTTGTGTAGGAATTTAACAGACACGGGCATGGGACGGTTTCATACTCAGGAATGCTGATTTCAAAATAAATTGCAGTGGTCTCTCATTTTTTTCCGGATTTGTATACTAAGTTTGCAATACACCTAAAGTTCAATTCAGAGTGGAAAAGTACATGCAAGGCACTGTGTGACATTTCTTTATCCTCTAAGGAAACGTTTTTCTAAGGAAATGTAGACAAATGTAGGTTAAAAGAATCTTTTAGATAGGACACTGGTAGAGCACTTATTTAATCTCTGGTCTCATAGCCACCCCTAACCTTAATGAAGTCTAGGTTGATTAGTATGAGGCACAAGTTTCCTTGTGGACTGTAAAGCCCCTGCAGTCTATCACCACTGTAAATAAATTGGTTAAGTTCAAATCATGTCAATGTTAAGTTTCTAACAGTTGATGGAGCTTCTGAGTGTTGGCACAAAGCTGAAACCGGTCCTCTTTTCAGCCTGCGTTCAGGAGCCCTGTGATGTTGCCATATGATTCATGTGGTCGGGTACAGTGGAGAAAGATTTTCCTCCGGGCTGTTTTTGACTTTCATGGCTCCGACTGTTTTTAAGAGGCTGATCAAACAATAGGGTGATTCTCTCTCAGGACTCAGGGAACTCCCTCATGACTGGTTGCCATGACACTGGAGGTATAAGTTACATAATTAGCTCGACACGCCCTTTTATCAGTTGACTTATGTTCCAGAATTCCTGGTCTAAGGATCTCCAGACGCTACTCAACGTGTAATTATTTTTCTCTCCGTCAACTGATGACTACAAGTGATGACGACTCGAGGTGATATGTCACATTTTCACATAAAGATGCACGTCTTCAGTAGGTCACATTATGAATTCCTATCTGTATGGCTTATTTTCCAGGCGGTCATGCAGTTAAAGATGGAATTTAACTTATCAATTTAAAGTGTAAAGCATTTGAAAGTGTTTAGATAATACATTACATATGCAAAGGTATCCAGCCAAATAGGGCAACACAGCAATAAAAATGAGTCTTTCTTAAAAAATAAATTAATATAAATTCTAAATTAAGATAAATTAAGATAAAGGCTCCATGGGATTTGCTTCGCCACTTCTCTCCACAATCCGGCCTCAACGAGACGGTAAACAGCAGCTGAAATTTAATAAAAGAATAATGCCAACATTAGCCTACATACTCTGTCAACATTATGCATTTAAGACTCAGTTAATATTTAGTTAAAACCTTCACTCACCAAGATTAGGCTACATGTATTTTTGGAGGTAAATTATTGAATCCACTGTAGATGGCTCCAGCGCAGTCCTGCGCTCACTGATGGTGCGTCCAGCACTGAACACCTTTTCACTGTTGCTGCTGGTGGTCGTGATGCAACCAAAACA
The DNA here is from genome assembly GCA_037974365.1 of Hydrocynus forskahlii. Lineage (NCBI taxonomy): Eukaryota > Metazoa > Chordata > Actinopteri > Characiformes > Alestidae > Hydrocynus > Hydrocynus forskahlii. The sequence goes on along the minus strand of JBBPCX010086716.1, from coordinate 16,801 downwards.
TAATCGCCAGAGTCTAACCTCCGTTTCACCTCCTCAGCATCCATTTTCAGCATCCATCCATCTTTCTTGCGCTGATCCAAATGCATCACCCGACCGCTTATTTGCCGCGCAAGCCCGAGTCCGTGTAAAATGATAGAAATTAAGATCTTCAGCTCTAATCCAGACAGCCCTTCCACTATGACTTCAGCTTCTTTAAGGTGCACTGACCTCTAACAAAGGTGCTCAGTTGCACACAACTTATAAAATTGCCATAATAAAACTAGTGGCATGGTCTGGAGCAGCCCTCTAAGGTCACCATGCCCAGTGCCAGGTGTTGCTCAAATGGGTGTAAAGCCACCAGCATTGGACTGTGGAGCAATGAACTGTGTTCTCTGGAGTGATGGAGCTCCATTCAGTACCTTTCGATTGAACTGAAGGGACATTTGTGATCCAAAAGTAGCTATCCAACACCATTACCTGACTTCATTAAAACTGCCATCAGATCTTCACAGCAAGGGTCCAGCATCTAGCGTTTTTAATTTTCACAGCATAAACATACTCTGTTAATCCATATGACATTTGGTGTGGCAGTTTGAAAGCACAATTATACAGTTTAAACTTTATTCCTCAAGTCCTGTGTACATCCATGTAAGCCTTCTGGGAAGACTGATTACTTTACAAAATGACTAAACACAACCTCAGTCATAGGAAGAATGCTGTTTTAGTAGAAGAATGTTTGCATTTATTTTAAAAAATACTGCCATTATCCTTTAAGGCAGCCACCTCAGAGCATCTGGGCCAGTGAAGAAGGGAGAAACTGAGTAGGTGTGAACAGAGGCTGGCTGTGTCGGGGCATACAGGGTGTCTTTGTGCGTGGCGGGGCTGCGTGGGCTTTAGCTGCACTAGCATTTGTATAAAGAAGGAAAAGATTTGGAGTTTGTTTTGGCCTTCGCCTCTGAGGGAGAGTCGGGACGGGAAGGCCCGACCTGTTGATTTTTCAAATAGAGACTGAAACTGAGGTGTGTTTTGGCAAAACTTTTCATTTAATGTTTTATATTAAACCGACCAAGTCTGAGACAGACGTGTCACTTTATCATTTAACTGTAGTAACCAATATGTGTTGCCTCTGGCTTTTTTAAAAAAATATACACACTGTCTCCCTCCTGTTACCTCTTCAGTTGGGAATATCATCTTGTTTTCCCATGTTATTTATTTTAACAGTTTTGTGGCAACGTTAAAGCTCTACAGCACCAACAGATTATCTGTTTATTGGGAAATCAAGTTGTTTGTATTGCATATTTTAGTAAATTATCGTTTTAAATGCAGTTCAGAAAGTACAAATATGTGTGTTGACTGGATCTCTATGGAGTTTGCTTCATTCATGTGCAAATGGAAAATATACACTTTAAAACACGTTAAAAATGCATGAGGACGGAAGGGCTCACATCTTGGTGAGGCGTGTACCGAGCTGCTGGTGTAGCCTGAAACACTGATTAAATAGGAAGTGTATCTGTTCAGTCAGACTGATGACCTAAACATACTTCAGAAATGTGTCTGGTATGAATTAAGAAGCATTAATGAAAACATATTTCAACTTGACCTGCCACATCATTAAATCGACTTATTGGAGAATGTTTCATTTAAAAGCTTGTCAGACTCTTATTAATATTTTATCATGTACCAGATACATTAATTCTCTCTCTTTGATGCACAGAAAGCCATGTCATATTAAAACAGGTTTTCTATACACTTGTGTCAGAGAACTCTTCTCTGCAAAGTTATACTGCTTGTATGCGAATATGGGAAGGCGAGGGTGAGAGTCTTCTGTACTAAATTAGTTCTTAGATATACATTTTTCCTATGGTGCATACCAGTGAATGAGTCAGTGGGTGTTTTTCATAACACTGTTATTATTTTTCACAAACTTCACCACTAAGGCCTCATCCACACGGACGTTTGAATCTTGGATAAATGAAAGCGCTCTGAACGCCATAGGCGTTTTTGTAGCGTTTTGTATCTGCGCTTGATTGCCGTTACACTGGCGTTCGTCTGACACTGTTTAATGCCAGCCTGCAGCCCAATGTGTAGTTTTGTGTATTCACCTGTGGGGGCAGTAATTATTATCTCCAGATTGTTTACATGTTGGGATTTGTAGTTTTACATTCTCCTTCAAAACTTGATTCCCAGAACAGTTGAATCATGGGACATATTCAGTCCTCCAGAAAGTCAACCGAACGTCATGTACCGGCGTTTTCTTCGTGTTCGTCAGGATTTCAGCAGAAATTGACACCAAGAAGACGTGGCATGCAGCGTTTTGTTTTTTTTGTTTTTTTTTGACGCCACACGAACGTGCAGCCGCCCGAACGCCGGCGCTGAACGCTTGTGTGGACGCTGTGATTCGTTCCAATGAGCAGAAAAATGGTCGCCGCTCAGTCCGCGCTCACCTGGCGCCGCGAACACCCGAAAAACGCCTGATTCAGACGCCTGTGTGGACGAGGCCTAATACACAAAAAAACCTTTGTGTTATCTGAATGGTCCTGGTACAGTATTAATTTAAACTCTGGTAGAAGCTTAGTCTACTACCAGCTCTAAATGTAAGTCAGGGTTTACTAGTGAGAGACATTTTCTTTGTAGACCACAAAGCACCCATGTACCTCATTTTGGAAAAGCACTCCTGCCAAAAGTCTTAAACATAAATGGCACACTTGAGAAAGAGCAGGACACTGTTACCTGCAAACGTCTACAGACAAACATCTCTGAAACAGATGGGTCGATAACAACCTGAGGAATTTTTTTTCTGACAGGGAGTGAAAGTTGTTCCACCAACATTCGGAATCATTCCTCACACTACAGACAACAACCATCAACCACAACTAGCTATAATTAACTTAATGCACAGCTGCGTTGGACTATTTTCCGCACACTGAGATGTTGTTTGTGTAATAAACGCAAATGAAAACCATGGACATTGTTCACGGAATGATTCTTCCTAGAAGAAAGTCTAAAAACGATCACATACTGACCATCATGAGGCTCAGCGAAGAAGTTCAGACTTAGTGTTTCAGCGTTAATGGTGAACCCTGTGCAAGTCTATTATTTCATGAATAACATGAATCACACAAACTCCACAGATGTGACCATGTTCATTATGCTGACATTTGCCAGACGTCATGAATCAGTCGGAATGGAGATTAAGCTGTTACGATAAAACGTTACTACAGAGCTTCCCATCGGGCATCAAGATTACTCTTACTCATTCTGAGCATTTTGGGACAAACATAGGATTTAGACCAGCAAAAACTTGCTTAAAAAACCAAAACCAGATGTCTGCCCATCTTTCCCATCTGCAGAACAGTCACTTATGAATAGACTTCCCAGTTTTTACTTAATGTTGCTTGCATTAATTTTAACTGTCCTGTATACTGCCCTCTTAACTAACATCACGCTGTTCAGGACACATCTGTTATTCTTGCTGATGCCACAGAGAGTTTGGTGTGATTCTTTATTGCTTCTATCCTTGGAGCTGTTATAGTTCACAAGACCCTATCATCATCTGGAACATCATCTGCTTTTATCTTTTCTGTGGCCTGTGGCTGACTTGTTTCTCATGATGACTCGTAAGGAGTGTGGAACTGGATGGTACAAACCTAGCAGAGAACATCCTCTTTTTAATGACTGACTCAGAGATTGCTGCTACGTGGTCTAAGACCATCCCAAAGAAAACAAGCTAGTACAAGTAAGATTTGTCAGTATGTGAACAAATGAGCTTGTTTCAAAATCTAGACTCCTTATTGGTTGTCTAAATTACATTCTGTAATCATTAGTATACCTAATTAGTGTAAAGGTTTTTTTTTACAGTTGGGAAATAAACCCACTTCTTGGACATTACATCAATAACTGACCTATACCACACCCCCTTTGGCTTAAATTAGTAATAAGGGATCTAAAATCATTGCTGATTAATCTGTCAAACTTCCAGTCTTGATACTGACTTCAAAATGTTTAATGATGTCCTTTCCTAATGGTCACTATGGATATGCCAAGCATTGGTTAAAGCTTTGGATAAAACCTTGAGCACTTTTGGGATGAGGTGGTGTGGCGTATGTGATCCAGACCTAATTCAGACCTAATATATCCTCATGACTGAATACAGTCAGATCCTCACAGCGATGTTCTAACATCTGGTGTGAAGCCTTTCCAAGAAAATACTGTGACAAAGAGGGACAAACTCCTTCATTTTATAAGGAATGCTGGCATCTAAACATTTTCACATACACTGTGGTTGGGACATCTGGTGGCCTAGTGCTTAGGGAGTTACCCCCGCGATCAGAAGGTTGTCGGTTTGAATCCCAGGACTGCTAGTGGCACCACTGAGGTACCTTTGAGGACAGAACTGTCCCCACACACTGTGCCCTGGGCGCACCCCTGTTGGTGGCAGCCCCTGCTTCACTTGGTGAATGGGTTAAATGCAGAGAAAGAATTTTCCACTGTTCACACTGTGTGGTGTATTCACACATAACTATAAGGGGACACTTTACTATAGTTATTGGTTCTTAAGTGTTAACCTGAGCGGATGAATGGGAATTTGGAATATACCACATATCGAAAAAAATGAGTTTAGGGTTGTCATCTGTCTGCATTAAGAAATGTCCCACTCTCATTTGCTCTGGAACTGAAATAGGATTTCTGGTTTGGCTTTAAAGAGGAAATGATATGTGGTGAATTGTGGTAAGGTGTTTTTTGAGAGAGGGAAGAAAATACTGATGCCACAATATAATGTGAATGACTCAGATGAAGTTGACCAAAAGAGGTAGCTACTCCCAGAGTGGCTGACTTTTCTCTGAGCCTGTCTCTCTTCTTGTGTGCACGCGCGCGCACGCACGCACGCACGCACGCACGCGCGCACACACACACACACACAGAACCAGCTTCGTTAATACATGACCGTTGGCCACCCACTGCTGACTTAACCACTCGACAGCTGAAATATTTTTGTAAAGCAGAATATAAGCATTAAAATAGAGCATGCTTTCAGAATGGAAACTGTTTTGAGCCGATGTGCTTAAAGTCAACAAGAATCTGAAATCATGTCTAATTTTCCTTCCGTAGAAAAATCTCTTTATACTGAGCAAACTGAGAGCGGCAAAGAGGGCTGAAAAAGTAATGCAGTTCCATATTGACTGAATCTGTTGAATATAGAAATATCCCACAGGGCGAAAGTACACTATATAGAAAAAAGTATTAGGGCATCTGACCATTACTCCATTACCTTTAATGACATTGCATTCAAACACATAGACAGTAATATGGAGTTGGTCCCCTTTTGCAAACATAAGTTTCCACTCTTCATGGAAGGCTTTCCACAAGATTTTGGAGTTTCTGTGTGAATTTGTGCCCATTCATTCTGTAGAACATTTATGATGTCAGACACTGATGTTGAACGAGAAGGCCTGGCTCACAATCTCCGTTCCAGTTCTTCCCAAAGGTGCTGGATGGGGTTGAGGTCAGGGCTCTGTGTGGAGCAGTCAAGTTCTTCCACACTGAACTCCTCCAGCCACGTCTTTATGGAGCTCGCTTTGTGCGCTGGGACACAGTCATGCTGGAATATAAAAGGTTCTTCCCCAAACTGGGTCCACAAAGTTGGAAGCATGGTGTTGTGCAAAATGTCTTGGTCTGCTGAAGCATTAAGACTGATCTTCAAGAGGCCTAAGGGGCCACTTGAATTCAATAATTAAGAGGTGTGTCCCAGTACTTTTGTCCTTAAGGAACGTTTCATTCCAAAACTGTAGACATTAATATGAAGTTTGTCCCTTTGCTCCAACAACAACTGCTGCTCTTCTTGGAAGGCTTTATAGTAGATGTTGGAACATTGGCTGCAGACATTCCCTTCAGTTCAGCCCCCAAGAGCAGCCAGTGAGGTCAGGTCCTGATGTTGAGCGATAACAACTGGCTTGCAGTTACCATTCCAGTTCCTCCCAAAGGTGTTGGATGGAGTTGAGGTCAGGGCTCTGTGTGGGCTAGTCAGCTTCTTCCAGAGTCCCCAAACTGTTGCTTTGTCCAGCTGGCACAAACATGGAAGAACACAGTTCTGTAGAACATGTTTGGATGTTGTGGATTTCTCTTAACTGGATGGAGATAATGGTTGGAGACTAAAGCACAAAAACCCCACCAGGTCATTACAAACTGACCAACTGGCTCTTTAGGATGGTTGATTTGGGTTTCCAAATCAAGATTTTTTCCCCCTCTGAATGTGCATTATTTATTTTAGTGTAGGTTTGAGAGATTTAAGGATTTTTGTTACAGCGCACAGAGACATTATTTATTTTGTTCAGTATACTGTTAATATGGTCTTCGAGTGGTTACATTTCAGTGAGACTGGGAAAGCTTAGCTGGAAGATCAGAATTTTGGAACAATTTGTTGGCAACTGTACGTGCGCACACACACACACACACACACACACACACACACACACACACACACCACAAATAGGCTGCCAGCATCATATTTATGTTAAAGTAGTTTGAGAGAGAGAGAATGAGTGCGCATCTGTGTGTGTGTGTGTGCACGTCTGTGTGTGTGCATCTGTGTTCGTGTGTGTGTGTCTGTATGCATGTGTCGGTAGGTGATTTTCTGTATGCGTGTCTGTATGCATCTGTGTGTCTGTTTGTGTGTGTGCGTGTATGCGTCTGAGTGTGCATGGGTGTTTGTGCGCGTGCTTCTGTATGTGTTTGTGTCTGTGTGTGTCTGTCTGTTTGTGTGTCTTTGTGTGTGTTTAAGCGTATTTATGTTGATCTGACTGGATTGTATTTGTAACATGTACACTACTCTGAGTCATTTATGGTTTATGGCCCAAAAGGTCCACAGATTGATTTTTCCCATTGCAGGAAGGTGAATCACATTGAGTGGACTCAGTTCAGCGGTTTAGCCAGTAGTCATATTGGACACACATTCCAGAACATCAGCTAAGGTTAGACAGCCAAAGAAAGAAAAAGTTCACACTTTGGCTGAGGAACACTTGCTTAATATGACTGTAGTGATGCTTCTCTGTAGTGGGTCTTCAACGACCGCCATTCTTCATTGACTGGAGACATGAAATACAGTGCAAACATATTATTTTTTAATAGTTTATGAGTTATTTGCCGATAACTCGTTTCATTTAGTCTTCTCTTGGCCCCAATGTTGAATTGTATTTCTGAATGTCCTCCTTGGTGTTTAAACCAAAAGATGGACTGGGGGAGATGTTAAAAGAAATGTTATAGAGAAATAGAGCTTGGAACTTTCACACTTGTTTGTGTATCTGAACTGCAATTTACTGACCACAGAACAATTTTGGCTGAAGAGGAGTCAATGAAATATTGATGGTGCTTACCAGGTCAGCATCTTCACTTATTAAACTGTTCATCGGATGCACTGAGGAGCATCATGTGACCACACACAATCTCATGAATGGTGGTGTATTTGTATGAAGTTGTAATTCTAAATCATTGGAAAATTTAGGGCTCTGAGAGACAGTATATGGAAAAAAGTATTGGTACTTATGGTCCATTACACCAACAAGGACTTTAATGACATTGCTTTCAAATACATAGACTTGGTCCCCCTTTACAGCTATAACAGCTTCCACTCCTCTTGGAAGGCTTTTCACAAGACTTTGGAGTTTCTGTGAGAATTCTGTAATGGATAAAGGGGGCATTTGGCTGACCGTCTTATCCAGAGTGTCTTACAATCATTAGTTACAGGGAGTGTCCCCCTGGAGCAATTGAGGGCTAAGTGTCTTGCTCAAGGATACAATGGTAGAAAGTGGGGCGTTCGAACCTGCAATGTTGTGGTCATCGGGTTCAAAAGCAAATGTTTTACCCTAGGCTACTAGGCTACTTCCACCCACATTCTGTAGCATTTGAGGTCAGACACTGATGTTGGACGAAAGGTCTGGCTCACAATCTCCATTCTAGTTCATCCCAAAGGTGCTGTCAGGGCTCTGTGCGGCCAGTCAAGTTCTCTGAACTCTTCCAGTCATGTCTTAATGGAGTTTGCCGGTCATGCTGTAATAGAAAAGTTCTTCCCCAAACTGGGTCCACAAAGTTGGAAGGATGGCATTGTCCATAATGTCTTGATGTGTTTACTGAAAGTAAAGGGGCCTAATCCAATCCCTGAAAACAGGTCTGTCCCAATACTTTTGTCCACTCCGTGTATTATACAATGCAGTTTTATCACAGTATTAAAATTTGTATTAAAAAAGTTATGGTTTAGAAATTGAATGTAATAGTGAGCCAGCATTTATAAACTTTAAATAAGTTTCTTTAAGTCAGTAAATAAGAATTAATAATTAAAGGTCATCAGTAAGAATGAATAAAGTTAATGAGCTCATGCTTCCTTCCTTTTGCTTCTCTGTGCTATAGCCTAGCTTACAAACCCAAATAGACCTGTTTTTTATTTTGTCCTCTTTTCTTAATGACACCAAAGGGAGCCTTACACAGTCCTGTCAATATTTTACGGATTCTTTTTGAACAATCACGGTCAGGTCCTTGAGTAAAGATAGATTTCCAAAAACTAAAAAGGCTGCCTGGCATCAGTAAAAGCTGTTTTATATGCACTGTATTCTGGATAGAATGCTCAGTGTCTTTCAGAAATATCATTTATTTTCAGTTTTACTGATATTTTTAGTGTGTGACCTCTTTGTGACTGACTTGTGGGCGAATGGTCTCAGTTTAAAAATAAAAAAATCTGAGACTGAAGTACAGCATTGAGAAAGCAGTCCAAAGCTTCCTCTGTCTTTTTTGGACATGCACCCACTACGTTACTGACATTTAGGGAATTAAATTGCGGGTTAGGAGAATGGTTTCCATTTAAGAAAAGGCATTGCTGGAGAAGAAGGGGAGGTGAAAGAAGAAGCATCTTGTAGGTGATGAAGCCGGCTCAGTGTGAGGGTGAGCACATGTTTATTTAACACTGAGTGAAATTTTCCTTTTGGATTAGCCAGTTTAAATACATTACTTAAATATAGCCACACGTCGCGGGGAGCTTTTTCTGATTGGAAAGTGGAACGCATTCGAGACTGTGAGGAAATGCACTGAAATGGGCTCTTCTTTTGGCAATAAAGAGGTCATTGTGCAATGAAGAGTTTTAATGGGCTCCACAGATCATACACAGGAGGAGCTCAGTGAATAGATCATTGTTTACATGTATGTGAATTAGGATCGTCATGTTACGATTACGACTGTCATGATATACAATTATCATGGCCAGACAAATTAACGATAGCATTCCAATACCTAAAGAAAAGATGAACAACTGCTTCTACTACTACTACTACTAATATTAATAAATACTGCTACTACTACTACTACTATTACTACTACTACTACTAATAATAAATACTACTACTGCTACTACTACTATTACTGCTACTACTAATGATAATAATAAATACTACTACTACTCCTAATAATAACAATAGTAATAATGAATACTACTACTATTACTACTACTACTACTAATAATAAAAAAAACTACTGCTATTACTACAACTAGTACTACTAATAATAAATACTACTACTATTACTACTACTAACAATAATTCTATTACTACTACTACTAATAATAATACCACTACAATAACACTAAGAATAACAATACCAACTAATAACAATAATAATTTTACTACTACTAATAATAATAAAAACAACTTATAGTAATAATAAATACTACTACTTAGTATTTATTACTATTTTTATTACTACTACTACTATTATTATTGCTACTACTACTAATGATGATGATGATGATGATTATTCTTCTTCTTTTTCTTCGATCAGTCAGAGCCTATTAACACTGACATCATATGGACATTTTTGTTCCATACCACTGTTTGAATTGGGTACAATACAGGTCAGCCAGTCTAATCTTGTTTATTTCTAAGGGATGGATAGAAGAGAGAGGTTAGAAAATCATCACCTAAAAGTGAATTACGACTGTTTTTGGTACATGTTTTTAACCACCGAACAAACGTGGCTGTTTTTATTTAAATGTATCTCTTTTATGTGAGCCTAGTCCTACTTTTTTTTTTTTTCCAGGTCTACCTGACTGGAAATTTATTGTTAACCTGCTGAATAATTTGCCCTCACTCGTCTTATACAAATGAGGAAGTATCGCGATGATTAAGGATGAAGTCACAAACAAGTGATGTACAATTTCGTAGGATCTTTTTTTTTTTTTTTTCCCCTTTTATTCTCTTTCAGTTTAAAAGAAGACTCTGGCGGTTTTCAGCCTGATCTCTGTCTGCCTCCTGTATCAAATGATTGATTACCACAGACAGGAGCTTGGTGCATTTCCTTCTGCTTAGAACAGAAAACAAGCTGACTGGAAAGGCTTCACAGCCAGGGGGCAGGTGCTGAGGCATCACTGGCCTTTCTACCGGTGTAAAAGATCACGACAGGCTCTGCTGTTCTCTGGCTGCTGCAGTCCTTCTTCCTCCGACAGTTCAGAGCAGTGGTAGTCAGTCGGGGCTGTCTGTTCAGAGTTACAGAACTGGGCAGCCAGTGCTCTCCTGCGTCTGCAGCTGTCTGATGACGTCAAGTGAGTTGTAGTTCAAAAGCTGCGGTGTGGGCTCATACACGTCTGGCAGAAGGCAGTGGCAGTGTTGTAACAAATGTTGAGCTGTACATCTGAATGTCCTCCTGGCTCTTTAAACCAAAAGATGGACTGTGAGAGATGTTAAAATAATTGTTATAGAGAAATAAAGCATGAAACTTTCACACATTTGTGTCTTTGATTTGCAATTTATCGACCACAGTGAAACGATTTTGGCTGAAGCGGAATCAGTAAGACGCGTCGGCAGCTTCAGTTATTAAACTACTTCAGATGGAGTGAGGAGCTCTGAAATGCACTATACAGGCAAAACTATTGGGACGCCTGTCTATTACATCCACAGGGACTTTAATGTCATTGCATTCAAATGCATAGACTTTTGGAGTTAGTCCCTAGCTGTACAGGCTGCTTCAGTCCTTCTTCCTCCGTCAGTTCAGAGCAGTGGTAGTCAGTCAGGGCTGTCTGTTCAAAGTTACAGAACTGGGCAGCCAGTGCTGTCCTGCGTCTGCAGCTGTCTGTTGATGTTGAGTGAGTTGTAGTTCAAAAGATGTGGTGTGAGTTCATATACGTCTGCCAGAAGGGAATTTGGCTTAAATATGGGTGGGAAGAAACAGGATCGAACAGAAGAATGCAGAGCTGGTGCACTCAGCATTATCCAGCAGACAGTGCCTGCTGTTTTCTTCGTCCAGTAAACTGTAATTAAGCATGTAAATGCATGCTGTGTGTCTTCGGAGAATCCATTGCTTGCTATAAAAGTAAACATCTGAACAATATGAACAATATGAAGATTTGCATTTTCACATGTGGAGACAGGCCCAGAACATCTCTTTTCTTTAAGCAGAATTTTTTTAAATGGTTTCATGGAATGCATTTTGTGCGACAAATCAAAGTCAAGGTTAATGTTGACCTCATTTGCGTTGAGTAGTTTCATCTCTGGATTACAGTGCAGTTATTCAGACCCTTTATTTAATATTCCTACAGTACTTAAAGCACATGTGTCAAACTCAAGGCCCGTGGGCCAAATCTGGCCCACCACGTCATTTTTATGTGGCCCGTGAGCCATTTTCCGATTTCCCATTTTGTGCTCAAATCCAAAATTGAAAAAAACAAAACAGAAAACGAGCGCTCTTATTCCATTTTGGGCATTCATTGGTTCCAGCTGTTTACAGGAGGTGGATACGGAGCATGGAGATGTGCCTTATTATCATAGAGAAACTGGCCTGATAGCTCCTCCCACTGCGCTGGGCTCCGTGTTGGTAGCAACTGAGGGGGGGGGGGGTCTCTGTATTACAAGTATTAAATCAGTTTGTGGCAGAACAATTCCACTTTTCCTCATAGTGGGATGTCTGCTGTGTGGTGGAAAGTTAATATTTGCCTGGCCCAAAGCAGTTTAGACCTCCAAAATGGACTTGGAAACCTGGCTTCTTATTCACATCAGTGAGAGTAATTGCACCATGTTTCCATTTGATATTACAGGATTTAAATCAGTTTGGGGCAGAAGAATTCCACCTTTTCTCATAGTGGGATGTCTGCTGTATACTGGGAAGTTGATATTTGCCTGGCCCAAAGCGGTTTAAACCTCCAAAATGATCTGGGTATACCAGGCTTCGTATTCAAATGAATCTGCACAATGCAGTGGAATACCTGCTGTGTGCTGGGAATTATGTATTTCATAAATGTGTTCAATCTTAAGCAACGTCTTATGAGAATGAGTTGAACAAAGAAACATAGACCACCACACGCAGTACTTCACTGTTAAAAGGTTTTATTACATTTACAAGACGTGAGGACTGTATACTATGCCGCTTTCGCTCCCGTGGACACTCCTCAAAATGACTCGGCGAATAAGGAGCTAAAATTCAGCCTTGGATTCACACGCCGTCGAATAAGAAGCCAAACGAATCGGAAGCTGCCAATAAGTGGCCAACTTCAGTGTCGTAGAAGCGCCTAAGTACTTTCTCAAAGTTTGCAAACACTTGAGGGTCAAATCTTCTTCTGAAAGAGCTGAAATAACTCAGACAGCCTCAAAAAATTCCTCCGCTTTACCCGCCACATTTTCAGGGTCAGCAACTGCTAGCATCATATTGGAAAGGACACAGCTTCAGACTAAAACAATCGTCTGAACAGATCACGGCAGATCAGCGTTTGTTCCGCCCACTGACTTTGATGAGCCAGACTGACAGATGAAATTAATTCATGATGTGCGGAATGTTGCCAAAATGAAATAATCACTTAAATGTGTCATTAAATATTTAAAATGGTAAATAAAAACACAATTCAATGTTGCTTTAATTATTTAAAATGGGAAATAAAAATATAATTAATTAAAGGTGTAATTAATTATTTAAAATGGGAAATAAATACATTGTTAATTAATTAAATGTGCAATATATAAATATTTAATGACACATTTAATTATTTAATTATTGACTTTTATATATTTAATATTCGCACTCCTAATCCTCCATAATATGTCAGTACTAGAGTGCTCAATAAATGTTAATCCTGTCTGGCCCACGACGAGTCTGAGTGGAAAATTTCGGCCCGTTGTGTAAATGAGTTTGACGCCCCTGACTTAAAGCGTATATGCCACTTTTGACCTTGTACTTATAAGTATGATTAAAAAAGCATGTATGCATGAAAAGTGATGCACTGATGCAATTTTTTACCTTTCAAAATTGATAACTAATTCTGAAGCAGTATACAGTGCCAGTAGGTGATCATGCGAATGGAAGGAGTGAAGACAAACCCCAGTGGTACAGACCCACAGAAGAGCTCCTGTAAGACAAATTGATAAAAAAAAACTGTGATAGAAAGGGGTCAGACAGACACACATAGTGCATCACAGATTGCTACATAAAGGGCTGAGGAGCTGCAGACCAGTCACAGTTCTCATGCTGACCCTTGTACACCCGAAAGTGCATATGAGCACATGAGCATCTGAATCATGAGACAATTGAAGAAATTGGCCTGGTCTGGTGAATCACTTTTTCCCTGTTTGTTGTGGACATATGATTCTGAAAGTCCACAACAGGAAAATAATCAAGCTCAAGTAATTCCAATCAGAGGATTATGTAAGGATTGTGACAGGCCTGGTTCAGCTATGAGATTGCTGGCTCAGAGAAAGCTACTCTTTCATATTCCATCATTTTATCGTATCATATTTTTCATATTCTTTTTTTTTTTTTGGGAATGTTATGCTGCTGTGCGTGTTTGTTTCTTCTTTGAATTGAAGCGTTACTGCTGCACCTGTTGTGTGTGTGTGTGTGTCTGTCTGTCTGTGTGTGTGTGTGTATATACCCATTGTGCATTTTAGATCACTTTTTGTTTTGTTTGAATTGATTAGAAAGGTCTTATTTTGCGGTACAAAAAATACTACACATATATAACCAAACATATATACCATCATAATATACCATACAGTAATCATGTTTGTTGTTTTCAATAGACCATGAGAAGTCGTTGAGATGTGCCTCTGCATGCCCGAATACCAGTATGAATTAGATGATAACTGCCGAAACTGGTCTCGGATATGTAACTGAAGGCACATGTGTAGGGTAACCAGAACCTGTAGGTTTCACAGTCTGAGGCAGAACAGATCTCTGCATCTCTGCAGAGAAGGGTGAAAAACTGCAGGTAAAGGTGAGTGGTAGTGAGCGACAGTGTATCGAACTGAGGTCGACTGGGTGCATGTACCGTAGAGTTGAGAGTCAAAATATAGTAAACAATCACTTTAACCAGGAAACCTCTTAAATCATGTCTAAACAGGTAAAGGGGTGTGTGTGTGTGTGTGTGTGTGTGTAAAAGTGTAAAAGCATTTCCTGGAGCTGGTGTTCTTGAAGATGTACTGGGCAAATACAGTGTAATTTAAGTTGCGCTTTTGTCGGAAGTTTTGGTTTTTTTAGTGCTTATTTGTAGTCAAAACACCTTAAATGTGCGATACATTTAGAATGAAAGCCCACAGTTTTCGCAGTCTGTCAGTGTACAACCCGGTTTACTTGGCTGGCTTTCTCAACTGTCCCTCGATCTGACCTCAGATTTGTAGTTAGGACTGTAGTCATTATGCAGAGAGATGTAATCTGAAGACAATTTCTTCAAATCCTTGATTTGTGCAAACGTAGGCATTCTTCATTAGAGTCTGATAACGTTGCGGAAGTGTGTAATTAATTTAAACCCCATCTGTAGGCTTAAGACTAATGCTGCAGGACACCACAGGATGGTGTCATGGGGGGTTTATATAATAAGCATTCCACTTTGCACGCATAGGAATTGAAAAAATGTGTTCGTTATTAATACGTCTTTATTGCAATTTTCATTTTAGCTACAAAATGTGAACATGCCTTACATGAACAGAAGTAAACATTGCAAAAGTAAAATTCCATGGTCTAAATGAAATAATCACAATGTTACTATCTCTAACATGATTAAATCTGATGATAAAAACACCTATTGCACTTACATTCATAATATTCAGAGCTGACCTCTCAGTAACATGTTACATTAATCTAATCTTGGTTTAATATGATTTTTGAGGGCATGAACTAATTTCTTAGCAGCTTGCAGGGTTACTTTGTGTCTTTTGAATGTTACTTATACAATACAATGAAGTCTGGAGGATCTTTCAGAAAAGGACATCAGTGTTACAAAATACTCTGTGACTGTTACTCTTATTTACACTGAAACTGTTAAAGATAAAAGCTACAACCTTAATTTGACTCCCCATGTTCATCAGTGAGACTTGAGCTCCCATGATTCTATGTCTTGGACCACCTTTTGTAGGTACTGAACACTGCATACTGGGAACCAGTACACAAGGCCTGCTGTTTTGAACAGGATCAGACCCAGTCATATAGCCCTCCCATCACAGTTTGGTTCTTATCAAAGTGTCTCAGAACCTTAAGCTTCTTCCCCTACTTCTGGCACATCAACTTCAAGGACTGACAGTTCACTTTTCCACACAGCAGTCCTGCTGTATTCTTCTTCAACTAAATCTGGTCTCAAAGGCTTCAAACTTGCTGCAGCTGCTAATTTAGCAGAAGAAACCACACCTTAGGTCTTGCACCTGCCTCACTAGTGTTGCGGGATGGACGCTAAAAAGACAGAGCAAACAAGAAAATGAATTTCTTCACTGTATGAAACAAGTATTGCATCGTTTCATATTGATATACATATATGCGTATACATACATCCTTATGGCCAAGTGACTTATTTAGAATAAGTGGGTAGGAAAGTGAAATGTTAAGATTTTTTTTCCACCACGTATTGGTGCATGATGATATCATCAAAAAATTAGATATTTAAAGTTTGAGTAATCTGTGAAGGAAGCTCTCAAACTGATTATAAATGGAAAGGTGGGTTGAGCGTGTGCCAAATGGGTGAGTGTGCATAATGCTCACTCTCAGAGATTTATGCAAGTACTGTAGGGATTTTATTATTTTTTTCTCACATTAAGCTGAACAGATTTGTGTAATAATGGAGATGAATACTAATGACTGTTTTGTTTTTGTCTTTTTTTTTTTCCTTTGGCAGGGGCGACAAAAGAGATTGGATCTGCATTGACCAGGATGTGTATGAGACACAGAAGCATTGAGAACAAACTCAAACTATTCTCCGCGTAAGAGTCCCTTACTTTAATTGCTTCAAAGCTGCTCACACTCTTACGATCTGAAAACTGGAACCAAATGTTATTTGAAGCTGTATGCTTTTATCATTTTTAGGGTTTCGACCACTTATCGATGTAGTAATCATTCTAATCGTCGTGTTCTGTATGCTCAGGCATGCTCAGTTATCTGAATCCCAGACTTACTTTCATTTCATTTATGGCCTGTGAGGTCTTTTCAAACTGTCTCAGTTTTTATAGATGAATAAAAGACATTTTTAAGCGGGATTTCTCAGTTAGTCAGTCTTTTTCTATTTGTTTGGCTTGACTTTGGAAATCTTGTTTTAATATGAAATATTGTAAATTGTGTATGTGTAAATTGGATTGTTTTGAATCTTTAGGCCTATATTGTGTTACATCATGAAAGTTGCAATTAATACTCTGCCCTAGGAGCAACCATGATCACTTGTGATAGACTATATTATGTTAGACAGAATTATATTGTATTACATTAAATTATATATTGTTATGGTTGTTTTTGTACTTTTTGATCGTCGTAGCCCTAGAAGCTTTGTGCTGTAGTATGTGTTGTCCTCCTTATTGATCTTTTTCATCCTGCCATTGGAAGTTCATAT
>JBBPCX010086706.1:0-22500 GCA_037974365.1 Hydrocynus forskahlii | reverse complement strand
ACTGCTCCCATCATGCCCCCTGAATGCCAGCTCCTGACGGCCAGCAGGGAAGTCGCATCAATGAGACGGTTCAGAAAGACCCTGTTTTTTTATTGTTTCATTATGTTTTGCCAACTGAATGTGAGGACCTCCATCGATTGCACGTTCAGCGACCCTGCCCAGACAACCCAACACTTCCAGTCAGCCAGTTCACCTGGTCATACTAGGAGGTCATACTAGACCTGTCATTTTTCCCAGATTTTTGCACCAAATCAGTCTTGGGCGTTGGTCTGCCCTGTTGTTTAATTTTGAGTCTCTTGTGGTGAGGAAGATTATTAAATGGCTTTGCCAAAATAACAATATTACAATAACAAGAATGTCAACAATATTATGCACAGCTTGCTAGCTGGCTGGTTTCCCCTTTCAAGAGCTCCTTTAATGATATGAAACAAGGAGCAAACTCAAGAACGCTGTAATTCTATGTACAAATGAAAATGGTTTATATCACCAGCAAAAAACACACTACGTGCAGCAGGTTGTCTCACGACTTCTCTCGCAGACCTGCTGGGACTGAGCGTGAATCGCTCCAGACTGTGTTCATTTAAAACATGCTGTCAATCAAAAAGGGGTTCCGCCCTTTAGACAGCTCCTCCAACCATCATGCAGCAGCCCAGCATCCTGTCCCGCCACTGCTCCATTCATGAAGTTGAACCCGATCTAAAAGCAATATAAATATGACATATTTGAGCATTTATCTTCTGACATATTAGAGGAAGTGGAGCTTCCCTGGCTTCCTCGCCGCCACTGGTACACATATAGTTAAAGAAACACATTTAGTCACTGCAGGTTAAACCAGTAGATTTTTGTTCTGGATTAAGCTTGAGTTTTTGAAGCTGCCCCTTCAGATGAGTTAGAACTAACACTAGACCTAACTGGAGCAACACGAGATGGATGTGACACATGGGATTTTGGCAATGTTTTATTCTTCTCAGTGAATTTAGTGCAGCTATGCTAGCTAGTCCTGGTAAGCGAGAAAAAAAATAACTCATTGTTTTTGGTTCTAGCTAACAGCAGCTACCACAGTTAGCCCAGTTACACGTGATGTGTTCAAGCAGATTACGCTTGTGTTTTCGTGTCCGCAAAATAAAATTTACTTGCTCTTACTTTAATGTCCTGCTAATATAGTATTACCTGTAAAATGTTTTCTCTGTGTAACCAATACCTGAATAGCAATTTCAGTATTTCAGTACTACTCCCTACTTAAGTACATACGTGTACTGTAATACATGCTGTTTGAGAGGTTGATTGGTTCTAGGTGTTTTCCCCCAAGAGTATCCCCAGCTTACCGTGGCTTTAAAACTTTGTTAGTCTCTCTCTCTCTCTCTCTCTCTCTCTCTCTCTTTCTATGTCTCAGTCTCTCTGTCTCTCTCAGTCTCTCTGTCTCTCTGACTCTCTCTGTTTCTTTCTCTCTCTGTCTGTCTGTCTCTCTGACTCTCCCTTTCTCTCTCTGTCTCTCTCTGTCTCTCTCTCTCTCTCTCTCTCTCTCTGTGTCTCTGAGTCTCTCTGTCTCTCTTTCTCTTGTCCGTTTTCTGTCATGACAGGCAAAGGGGTGGAAGTTTAGGCCCCCAGGGGCCACTACTCCAGGTGGTCCCCCACTCAGGTGCATCCTAGCTGGGACGAGTGCTTAATCAAGCCCTGGGTTTCAGCCCTGAAAGCCCCCCCCCCATGACCTCCACCATCTGTACAGGCAGGGCATACAACAGTAAATAATAAAGCACCTGTCCCATAATACTCAGTATACCACTGAGAAGTGCCATGAGGGTCTCTCTCTCTCTCTCTTTCACACACACTCACACTCACACACACTCACACTCACACACACACACACACACACATTGTACCATAAGAATCCCTGCCTGTCGTGCTCTCTCTCTCTCTGTCTCCCTCTATGTCTCTGTCTCTCACTCTCTGCCCTGTCTCTTAATCTTTCTCTCCCTTAATTTAAAATAGTATGTACAGTTTTGCTAAAGCGACAACAACTGTACATTGTACAGACAGAAGATTTAAAACTTTTAAAGATTCAATTAACGAAACTTAAAGTAATAACAACAACAACAATAATAAAATAATAATAATAATAATAATAATAATAATAATAAATACTGCAACACAGTCTAGCAGTTTGGAGCAACAATACAATTAAAGTAAAGTAAAATAAAAAAGAACTAAGAAATAAATACATAAATAAATAAATGTGTTTACAAACTGGACAGACAAGTATATTTCTGTTTATTCTCTCTGTTTTTCTCTCCCTCTGTTCTTTCTCCTCTGTGTTTCTGTCTCTCCTTCCTTGTCTGATAAGACTGTATGCAGAGTGAGAGCAGGGTAAACGGAGAGATGAAGGAAAGGAGTGAGGGGTGAGAGGTGCGGTTACAGAAGCGAGGAGATGAAAGGCCTGGTGTCGTGTGTGGATAAAAGTCCAGGATTTAACAGTGAGTGAGAGAGAGGAATTCCTCTGGATCACCCCATCTGATTGGGTGACACCTAATGCCATTCCACAGCGGCAGTCAATGGAGCAGAGAGAACGAGAGAGAGAGGGAGAGAGAGGGAGAGAGAGAGAAAAAGAGATAGAGGCAGAGAGAGAGAGAGAGAGAGAGAGACAGAGAGAGAGAGAAGTTAAGGAACTTTTTTCTTTCCATTATCCAGTGTCAGCTCAGTAAATAAGAGCAGTGACCCCGTGTGACCTTTGACTTCCAATAGCGACAGGCTAGACGACCATGAAGCTCGAGGCTCACTGACGCCACCACACACACCAGGACACACACACAAACACTCTCTCTCTCTCTCTCTTTCTCTCTCTTTCTCTTTTTCTCTGTCTCCGTGTCTCTCTTATTTCTTTCTCTCTTTCTCGTCATCTTTCTCTCTTCTCTCTCTCAGGCTGTATTTCCTATATTTGCTGTTGTTTCTCTCTCTCTCTCTCTCTCTCTCTCTCTCCACTCCATTATAAGCAGTTGCCTGTAAATAATGTTAATTGTGTGTGTGTGTGTGTGTGTGTGTGTGTGTGTGTGTGTGTGTGTGTGATGTGAGAGTGTACCAACATGTGTACATGCACATAATAAAACCTCCGGTAAGTTTGCTTACGGCGACAGAGGGTTTGAATAGGTGAGACGCAATAATGGCCTTGTCCTCGGACAGCAAAAATCTACACCCCCCACCCACGAACACCCCCCCAGGGAAGCTCTTCTAATTGTGTTATTACCAGCAGGTCCAGCTCCGCCCAGCCAGGAGGATTTGCACACTTTGTGTCATTTTGACACGTCTGGAATTGTGTGGTGAATCTTTCATAGCTTGAAAGTCTCATAGCAGCTTGAAATTTTAGCAGCTTGAAACTCACAACCACAGCGTGTCCACAAGTATATGGACGGCCCTTCCTGTGATTACATTCGACATTGTAAGGACCAAAAGGAGTTCATTTGCCCAGCATCGCTGAGAAAACAGGACACTTTAAAACAGCGGCAAAAGAATCTAAGGTCTCCATGAGCAGTGCCAAATGAGAGAGGGTAAAACTGACCAGCACTGGGTGGTGGAACAGTAGAATGGACTGTTGGAGCACCATCTAATTCTTGGAGTGTCATTTGTGGCTCAGAATTGCCCATCCAATATCTGTTCCTCTCATGGTTGAATGCAATCAAATCCTCACAGCAATATTCCAACCTAAATCCTTCCAAGAAGAGTCTGTAGCAAATAGGGACAAATCTCCCTATTCATACCTTTAAGGAAACACTGGACAAACAGATGTTTACAAATGTGGTTATTTTACAGACCTCCAGCGCATACATCCACTTCAAATTTTATGCACAAATTGTATTTTGACTTTGAACCTGTAAGTATTTATTCATAAGCACAGGGAAAGATTAAACCAATAACAGTAGGACTTTGAGATGCCTGGAATTAGAAGTGGGTTTGTTTTGCCAACTCTCTTATTCCTGTAGTCAAAACCCCCTCTGATGAGTCCAAGATAAGTCCAAGTCCTGGAGTAGTCAAGTCCAAGTTAAGTCAGAGTCCAATAAGATCAGAGTTTGAGTCAAGACCGAGTCCAATGAGAAAAACTTAAGTTAAGATAGAAACAGTTTGAGCTAACTGGAATATTTGGCGAGACCGATGGCCATGTCTGAGACCAGTCTGAGTCCAAATACCAGTGATTCCAAGACCAGACTCAAGAACTACACCCCTAGTTCAGATTCCACAAATGTTCTCTCCCTTTTCCTTGTCCACTGAGATCAAATTCTCTTTTAACATCTCCTGGTACATCCCTCCATTCATGTTTCCCTCAATGACATCTAACACCCCAGTAGCAGGGAAGCACTCTTATATCATGATGCTCCCACCACCATACTTCACAGATTTGGGCATGGTGATATTCTTTCAGGTTCACAGGTGTTTCCCATTGCCAGAAGAGTCAAAGAGCTTGACACTGTTTGGCTCCTACTGAAGCTGATGTTTGTTAGGTTACATTCACGTTTATGTCAGTCCTTATTTTGATAAGGACTTTTTTTTTTCCTGAGTAGAGGTTTAAGCTACACAGCCCACCTCTGAGTAAAACAGAATTACAGATGACGGACTCTGCAGAGATGGTCAGTCTAGGCTGCTGCTGTGTGTGTGTTTATGTTCAGGCCCCATGCGTTGGAGGACCCGGTAATGATACTCATTATTTCCTGTGGGGAATTTGGCTGCTGTCATTAAGCAAATCGGAGGGAAAAGGAACAAACAGATGTCCGAGGTGATTGTGAGAACCACCGCCTAAACAATCTGACCGCTGAGTGACGATGAGCTGATAGGCTGACGTGCATCATACTTTCTAAAAATGTCCCAACGGAAGTAGTTTTGACTTTTTCTCACAGGCCTTTAAAGCCCCTCTCTGGAACCACCGCCTCTCCCACAGTGATGGTCAGCACAGTAATCATCGATAATCTGCTGTCACTGCCCCTTTTATCTTCTGTCATGTTCTATGATAGTTCTCTCTCTCTCTCTCCAGCTGTTGTGTTCTGATGGAGAAAAGTACATCAGTCATTAAGTAACATTAGTAAGGGTCATTGTTTTTCTCCACGAGTCGGTCCATGTTTATGTATACTGATATGCTATAGTTTCAGAAAACACAAGTCATGCAAATGTGAGATTTATCAGTTCATCACAGTCTGAGATAAATATGACATTGGCATGATGCTCATTATTGACCATAGATCTTCATAGTCTGTAAGCTACACTATATGGATAAAAGTATTGGGACACCTGACCATTAGACCAACAGGGACTTTAAGGACATTGCATTCAAATCCATAGACTTTAATATGAACTTGGTCCCCCATTGCAGCTATAAGAGCTTCCACTCTTCTTGGAAGGCTTTCCATAAGATTTTGGAGTTTCTGTGGGAATTTGTGTCCATTCATTCTGTACAGCATTTGTGAGGTCAGACAGTGATGTTGGGTAAGAAGGTCTGGATCACAATCTCCGTTCCAGTTCATCCTAAAGATGTTGGATGGGGTTGAGGTCGGGGCTCTGTGAGGGCCAGTCAAGTTGTTCCACTCCAAACTCATCCAGCCACGTCTTTATGGAGCTCGCTTTGCGCACTGGGACACAGTCATGCTGGAATCTTCCCCAATCTGTGTCCACTGTGTTCACTGTAAGTAAGGAGCTTAGCCCAAACTCTAAAAAAACGAACTTTTGTTCTGTTTTCATCCCCTGTCAAATTATTATTGTTCATACATTTTAGTTTATTTTTTTATTACAGCTAAAGCACTTCAATTATCGGAATCTGCCTAAAATGTTCCATTTTAATAATGCGGAGACAAAGGCACAATTTTATTAGATTATTACATTATTGCATTTTAAAAAGGGCACATTTTAGGCTGAAGCAAAATCAGTCTGAGTACCTACTGTCCATCCAAAGTAGAATGATTTCCCATAATTTGCGACAGAATGGAGTCTAAAGCTTGCAATGATCAAACTGTGAGCAGCATTTATATTTAGCATACATTCGAAAAGTTTACAGTTCCAGTGAGGTGATTCGGGGCCAGACATGAGTGCAAAGAGAACCCATGAAGGCATGAGGCCCTGCCATTTCTCATAAGCGCCCTCTTGGTGAGTGTGTACAATTGTTTTTATGGCCATTCTTCAAGTTCTGTTTTAGGTTCAGCTCAGTGTCAGCCCAGGAGCAGAGCTTGTTGGTTCCACTAGCTTTATCGTTTCAGGGCGACCCCTTGGGTGCAGGCCTGGCACTTATTCCCCTCAGTAATTCCAACCTGTCATGGATAAACTTGTCATCGGAGGGCTGGAAATTCCACCAATAAAGCAATAATAATCTCTTTAAGAAAAAAAAAAAAAAAACCACATTGCATTGTAGTAATTCTGATCATTCTGAATTACAACCAAAGATAATGTTGAAAGTAGCAGAGTTTTTCTGAATAGGTGTGACACCTACATAAATATGTGTCTGACGATTGATATAAACCTTCATTAAATTCATAAGGCCTTATTCCAACAATCGTCAACAATCGTTCCAACAATGCTTTCTTTAACCTTGATGTCATTTCAGCTCAAAAAGACTTAGAAGAACTGATGCTAGTTAGAATAGGCCTTCATGAATGTGGGTATGTTGCTTATGTTGGTGCCATGTAGCCTTTTAACTGCTGTCCTACAGTAAAAATCATATTAAAATCATCTTTTGGGTTCAGAGGGAGGAGGTACTTCAGTCAAGTTTGGTCAAACTCTTGGTGACATGATCAAAAGGCAAAAAGGCTTCAAACAACAAGAGGTGGGGCAGTAGCTGTAACTGCCCACCCAGTCTACACTTTCAAGAACAATACAGCCATGGAAGAAAGGGACCAATTTCCCTTTGATTCTGCTCACTGTTCTGTTCTGTGCAATTTGCGGCAGTGTGTGCGCGTAAAATGCACAGGTTGCTAATCTTTTCTGAACAGTGTGTGTGTGTAAAAATAAGAAATGCCTCCATATGTGTTGGGAGTGCAGTAGTGTTTGTAGAGCAACTTTTCTATGTGCTGTATTCCAGCAGTTTCACTCCTGATTCAGTTTCTGATGGATGAAATAATGTAAGAGTGTTGTGTAATTTAACATTTCCAAGGTATAATAAATTATTTATTTGTATTCTTTTTTCATTGTCTCCACACATTATTTTTGTTTGGAATTTTGAATCAAGTGTGATCAACAGTGTATATAACAATAGTGACATGCACATTTTACACAGACATACTTCTAAAATGATGCAACCTCTTGTTTTTGTTTTTTTTTCCATGGCTGTACAATGATTACAGCTAACATGGCTAATTCCCCAGATTATGGAACAGCAATATCTGGATGTTAATGAAACTTTATCTGGCAAAGGAGAGCAGTCAGCTGAAAGGGAACTGCCAACTCTTTGGGGATGTTCACCAGTTTCCTTGGAAGTAGAACCTATATGCTACAGTTTTACAGCATGGATGTATAGATGTTCATATATCCAAACAACATGCCATACCAGTGACAGACTTCTGTAGATGCAAGTTAGAAGAAAAGCAATCCAAGTTTTCTTTCTTTCAGCTGACCTTCTTCAAGCAGTGCTTGAGATGCCACTGAGCGGATCTTTCATGTTTATAATTCACTGTCACAGTTTTTTTTTTCACTTTTGGCCTTGGTCAACTGTCTTGACATATTTGCCTTGATGTACCTTCTGGATATTTTGGTTTAGAACAGCCTTTAGCTGCTGTTATGCTCAATGTTATTTGATAAATAATGCTAGACAGCGTCCTGTCATCACTTTTGCACTCCAGCTTGGCATAATCAGTCAACAGTTTGCACGCTTAGAGGTGAAAACGCCTCTTTGGAGCTTTAAGACGTTACCCCTAGAGTGACTAAGTAGCTGCCTGGCACCTTGTGGAATCTCATAGAAATCACACTAGGAATAAATACAGGTGTTTCTTGGGCTGTGGTGGAGCAGTCTGAAGTATTCTTGTATGCATTGTTTTCAGGGTGCCTAAATATTTGGAAGGCATTGTTCAAAACAGTGGTGAATTATCTCTTTAAAATTCATTTGACTTAAGCATTAGGGCTTAGTCTTAGGGCCCTAAGGGGAGTTATGTTCAAATTCCTGCATAGGCAATAATGGGTTGGGTTGGAAAAACCCAGCATTACATTCAAATTCCTCTGAAACATGATCATCTCTTGACAAAAACAGTTGCACTAAGCTGGTAATTAAGGTGTGATTCACCTTCTTGTTGCTTTTTTCTACTGAGTTCCTGTCCCTCAAAATGTATTTGGAGGGACCTGCATGGGACAGAAGAGGTCACTGATGATTTAGAACCTTGACCTTGGGTAAACCTTACACCTTGGTGAGTGGACTTATATGGTCCCCACATGAGTTCCTATGAGTAGGTTGTCACAAACCTAAGGAATATTAATGGAAAATCTTCATTTTCTTGATGAATATAACAACAAGTTACCTAGGCTCGTCTTGCAAACGCCTCTTCACAGTATAACAACTACTTCAGACTAGGCTGCACCACTGGTTGACATCCACACCAAGAATTTCTTGTATTTCTTGTACTTTAAGAAAAAGAAAGGATTCCAATTCTGTTTCTGAACCACAAGAACAAAAGATTACAACAACATTTACTGCAGACATTTGCCTTGGATGCACTCTGCACCGCTTCAAACTCCACCAGATAATTTCATGATTTGATGAATCACCTTCGAGAGCCATTTGCGCACTGTGTAAGTGGTCATTTCCTTTCAGACGCAGGCGTCCCGATGTAACCGCAGTGACCGCGGCCTCCACAGCCTTGCTCAGTGTGTAATTAAGCAGCCCGGTCAGTGCAGGGCCAGCCATTTCCTGATTGCAGAAAGCAGAATGATGAAAGCAATGCAACTGATGCTTACTTATACCATTGGTAGCCTTCCCACACAACTGGAGGAAAGGCTGAACACAATGAGAGGGCCGCACACCCCACCATGTGTGTGTGGGAGGGGGTTGTGTCTGTGATAAACAAGATAAAATAACCTACATTTTGTCTTTTAGTCCATTGTATATGATTTTTGTACACAAAATAATATTCTGGGAGCTTTACTCGATGTATTTTTTACGATGTAGTGAGGATTTGATTTGAACTCATCCCAAAGATGTTGGATGAAGCTCCATCCCTAGAAAATGCACATCTACAACTCCACAGCTCAGTGCTGGGTCTTTATTTCTTCCTAGCCAGTGTTTGGATATGGTGACTTTTGGCTCCAATACAATGGCATCCCATTCTTTCCGCTCTTTTCCAGCTGTTTCTGAACTGGATTCCAACAGCTAGAGACTTCTGCACTTCTACAGTTCTTTAGACTACACTAAGCCAGTAAAGGATGGTCTAAAGTATGAAGACATCTCTTCTAATTAGTGGGTTTGGCTCTTGAACACAAAGCAAAGTCCATTGGAAAAATGTTTTTTTGAGTTTGGCCTGGAGGAACTTGGCTGGTCTGCTGACCTCAACTTCATATGTGTGTTAAACTAGAATGGAGACCACAAGCCAGATCTTTTAGGTCAGTATCAGTGCTCATGTGGCTGAATGGAAGTGAATCCATGCAGCCATTTATCAACCGTGCTGAAGAATACTGACCAATCAGGCTGACCAATAGTTTCTCCTGTAGCACCTTCAGGAGCTCCTTGAAAACTCCATCTTTATTTCTGCATAAAGAGTTCATTTCTTTTTCCTCTCTGTCTTCATACCAGAGTATAGAACACTGGAACTAATGTAAACTTTCATGTGTGTTAAAAAGACACACAGTTTTTAACAGCCTATAAAGGGCATAAAGCTCATTGAACATATACTTATGTAGGACATGCCATTTTCCAATAGTGGAACAAACACTTTATCAATATTCTTACTGTCAACCAATCAAAACATGCATGACAGGTGACAAATATGAAGAATAAAAGGTACGAAGGAGGACCTTATGGCATTATTAACCCTTTAGCATAGCATCACACTGGTGTGTTTTGGAATGTCCAGCGACTGCTGACACTGCTGGAAAATGGCAAATCAAGATTATAGCTCTTTTTACACTTGGAGATTTACACTTATTTGACAATTGATTCATAATTAAACCCTAAACCCAGCAGCTGACGCACCAACTGATGGATGGAGCAAGTGCTGTGCAGGACACTCAAGAGCACAACACACACAGCCAAGAAACACACATTCACTGTAAAACAACTCTTTACATTTTGCACAACTATTGAGCCCCCTGACACGTGTCAAAGTAACACCAGCAAATGACCCTGCAGAGCTGGTCTTTTGGTCACACACCTTTATAAACCGTCTTGAAGTATCGTGATGCGCGGCCCGTGGAACGGCTGACACCCACAGGCTGGCCTAAACCCACATCCAGCAACGCACACAGAGACACCGGAGCGGGTGCACAGCGGAGCTTTATTTAAATAAAAGGCATAAACAGTTCATAAAAACATAAACAAAACCACCACCACTCAGGGTTGAAATACAGCTCTCCCACCTACACTCACTGCCTCTCCTGCCTCTGGCCGCTCTCTCAACCCTTTCAGTCTTGCTTTCTGCAGTTCTTTTCCTCTCTTTACTGGAGAGTCCTGACTCCTCCCATAATGCAGCTCACCTGGCTCTCGTCAAGGGAGGAGCCCCATGCTCAGTCCTGGGAGGGTGCTCCGCCCCTTCATCCCCCGTATTCATTCATAACTACTATGGCACTTTAACAATAGTAACCACAGCATGTGCTGCTGAATAACAAACCTAATCATCCTGTCGAACGAGTCAAAGTCAAACAAGCGATACCAACATCGAGGTGAACATCGTCTCACTGACAAAGAGATGTTTAACTGCTTTAGGTGGCGCCACCGGAGCGAATACAAGGACAATTCGCAATACAAAGAAACAGATTGCTGAATTTTAGAATGGAACACTGGAGAATGAGAGGAAAACTCACACAAGAGTGAGTAGCACAATTACAAAAATCCCAACTACAGGATCGGTTCATGCTTTGGGAGGATGATTTTGACCTTCAGCAAGCACTTATGGATGTGATGTCCGCATACGTTTAGCCGACCATATAAGGTGTGTGTGCACGTTGGTTCAGTGGATTTGCGCCATTGGGTCTTTTGGTCTTTTCATGCTGAAGGACAACTCAAACATGCTTGTGGCCTGGACGTATTTACTCAGCAGAAAGGAATCCCTGTACAGGGTGGCGCAGAGACATAGATGAGGAGAGATGAAAGGAGAGGCCTCATCAGCTTGTGCGCGTGAAGCTCATTGCTCTGATGAGGAGAATTGATTTGCTGTGGCTACCACTCAGTTTAAGCCGTTTGATGAAGAGAAAGTAGTTCATTATTGAGTGCAATGGATATTTTATTAAAGGTCAAGTGGTCAGTACAGCAGAACACTGGCTGCATATGTACAGCGGCTTTTTCACCTAATGACTGGTGGCCACAGGACGAGGGATACCTAACCTAGCTGTTAGATCTTTCATGTAAAAATATTAAGTCAGTTTCAGTGCTGCTAAATAGGTTATTTTATATAAAAGTGAAATTTTTGTTATTTGGTTTAAACACCTGTTGATCTGGTGTTCCAGGTGGTTGCAAGGATATTGCTTGCTGGTTTCTATGAGATTGCAGATGGTTCTATAGTCTACTGTGAGGTAACTAGATAGTAACCAAGGTCGTGCTCAGCAGCTGTAATGGCATCTCATGTGCTTGCTAAGGTGGTTGTCACATCCCAGGTGGTTGCTATAGTGCTAATATAAATGTAGCCCAGCTGATTGCTAGGCATTTCTTAGGTGGTAGCTTAGTTGATGCTAAGGTATTGCAGGGTAGTAGCTGAGGCCTTTTTGGTGCTTGCTAGACTGTTGGTAAAGTGTAAGGGTGTTATTTTGTAATTGCTAGTTTGGGTTATTGCTATTCTATCCCAAGAGGTGGTTGAAGTTTTGATAGGTGTTTGCTATGTTATTTTATCTGGTGTTGGGAAGCAGTTCATATGTTTTTTTTTATTTGCTTGTTTTTGTTCCAGCTGGTTGTTAGGGTGTTGTTCGGCATTTGTTAGGTGGTGGCTTAGTTGTTACTAGAGCATTGCTAGTTAGTTGCTATGGTAATTTAGGTACTTGCTTGAGTGTTGCTAAGCAGATGTTAAGGTATTATTTCATAGTTGCTAGCTCAAGTAAAAGTTTTGCAAGTTGCGTGCTTCACGCTCACTGCTAAGATCCGTTATTACGTTTTCTCTGAGAAATAGGCTTAACAGTTAAGACGTAGTTAAGATCTTAAGTGACTAAATTCATATATAATTACCCTAATCCATTTTAACCCTCATGTTATGGTCAAGTTACTAAACTGCTGGGGCTAATTTGACCAATTTGACTTCAAAAAACGGTTGAAATAAAAATTGTCGGTACTTTATTTCTTTGTTGGCCACCTAAATAGTGCTTTAAATGCTTGTGATCTATCAGTGGTTCTCACACTTATGTTCAGTTATAGAAAAAAAGGTGTGTAAAATGTTAATATTCCTTATATATTTTATAAAACAGCTAAAACAGTCTGGAGTCAAACTGATCCAAAAGAACACCTGTGTGCAAAATGTGTACAGACACTGAAAACACATCATCATGTTCATTTTGTGTTTATTCAGTTTGTCCCAATTAAATTACAAAATCTCAGTTAATATGAAGCAAAAAATGATGTCAGTCATTTATTTAGAGATGTGAAATGTTGAATGGAGTCAAATTGACCCCAAACCTAAAATCAGGGTTAATCTAGATTATTTAGCTGATGATCTATATTGTTGCTATGCTGTGCATTAGACTTGGGCATCCTTCAATCCCAGACAATCAGGAAAGGTAGCTTCATTTCCAGCAACCCCTACATCCATGGGCACCCACGTCCTTATCTCGTTAGCATGCAAGACTTAGCGAGAGTATCAATGCTTAATGCTAGCTCTCCAGTAGGCCGACCTGTCGGACCCTTGGCTCCGCAGGCTTCCTGTGTTCAGGATCGTAAAAGGTTTGACTCTCAGTGGGAAGCAAACAGCTAATCGATAGTGGCTCAGTAAATATAAACAGAGAATTAGACTGGGTGGGGATGCAGCCTCATGATTCGCAGACAGGCAGGCAGGGGTGAGATTGATTTGTGATTGTGTGGACAGGGAGGGTTAATGGGTGGGTGGTTGTGGTGTGTGTGTGTGTGTGTGTGTGTGTGTGTGTGTGTGTGTGTCTGCATGTGTTTGGCTAAAAAGTTCTTTGTACATTTTATGGCTGCTGCTTCCTCATGTTTACATTTACACCACCAGACTTTAATCTTGCTTGATGCTTGTTAAATTCAATCTTCATACACACACACACACACACACACACACACACACACACACACACACACTGCCACAAATTGTACAAATAGTGAACAGATAAAAAAGGATAAAGTGGTCTTTTATAATTTCCATGGATATATAAATATATATATATATTCCAGGTCTGTGATCGGTATACTGGTGGTGCTGAATGCTGAGTGGTTAGAACACCTATATCTTTAGGCACTTTGCAGTAAAACATTTATTCTCATTTCCTTCATTTTATCTCCTCAATATGCCAAAGATAACAGGGATATAGTAGCATTTTGGCACCAAGAAGCTGATTCAAAGCAAAAAATAAATAAAAGAAGGGTGGCGCAAGTACAGTACTGTATTTTACGCTCATTATTTAAACTGAAGCAGTCTTGGGACACTGATGTTAAGGCTTTTAAACAAAATATTCTGATTCTGAGTGCATTCAGGGTTTTTTTGTGATTTTTTTTGTGCACTGTTAACATTGTCAACAAATAATATAATTTGTAATATATAAAATTTACATAATATAATTTCCATGCACATGTATTTTTTAGAATATCACTCTGATACATCAAGGACAAAGAGAGAGCTACCACTCTTTTCTCTCGCTCTCTCTCTCTCCCTCCCCTCTTTGTCAGTCTCTCTCTCTTTCTCTCTCTCCTTTCTTTGTGTTTCTATCCCTGCTCTTTGATGTAGTTCTTTGTGACAACATGAGGTGTGTGTGTGTGTGTATGTGTGTGATGCCTGAAAGACTCCACATGTAAAAAGAAGCCTAACTTGGCTCCTGCTTTGGGTTCACCTGGCGAGTGCTATTTAATAAAACACAGAGAGAGAACGAGAGCGCAGAACCTCCGTAAGTGTCTGAAGATCTCGGAAGTGAGTTAAGGGACTCCTTCACTGAACCAATCGATATCGCAGCCTTGTTTAAACCAGATTAGACCAGACGGTTGCAAATCCCATCTCTGGAGGGTTCATGTCT
This sequence comes from Hydrocynus forskahlii, assembly GCA_037974365.1. Taxonomy (NCBI): domain Eukaryota; kingdom Metazoa; phylum Chordata; class Actinopteri; order Characiformes; family Alestidae; genus Hydrocynus; species Hydrocynus forskahlii. The sequence goes on along the minus strand of JBBPCX010086706.1, from coordinate 8,178 downwards.
GTGCTTTTGTTGGGCGGCTGGTTCTGGTTTTCAATTCGAAATCAGTCGTAGTTTTGATGCTGCAAAACAGTCTAATGCCTTTCTCTGATTTTGCACTGCACTGTGCGAAAGTTAAAATTAGAATAAATGCGAACAAACAAGAAAGCAATTAAAAGTATTCAAATTTGGTTGTTTGTAAAAGTAGTTGATAGTGTGTGAGCTGGTGAGGAGGATACAGGTTCAGTTCCAGACTCCTCCTCGGTTCCTCCAGCCGTTGTTTGGATTTGTGACACTCCATCAGCAGCTCTTGATTTAAACCAGGTGTCTGATGGAAACTACAGTAATACTGGATTTCCACAAAGAACACACTGATATACTGAACAGAACATCACTATTTATTGTAGAATGCTATTTGTATTTATTCTATTTGGTTTAATTAGGTAATATTAAAACTGCTGGTTGTCAAATACTACCTTTGCAGGCTAAGACAGTAGTTGCACAGTACCCTGTATTGTACAGATTCAAAGATGGTTTAATTAGATGGTGTTTCAGTACACTTTCTTAAAATGAGGTATAATTAAAAACAAAGCATAGCAAAATAAATGTGGTCAAAATGTCATGACAACATAGATTCAGGCACATTGTAGCAAATCCCATCTCTGGACGGCTGCTTTGATGACTGACCTCAGACCGCTTGTTTCGTCATAACCAAGTCTGTCTTTACCTTTAAAATTTTTTCAAATCCAAAGTAGCTTTATTAGTGGTAAAATTTTTCCCAAAGCAGTATGTAACATAGTTTTAAAAAAACACTGAAATTACTAGTAATTAAAGACATTATAAAGATAATATAATGCATTTTATAATATAAAGAGAGAAGTCGGTAGTCTAGTAATTTAAAGATAAATTATGTTGTGCATTGCAGATAGTGAAATATTATGAATAAATAAAAAATAATACTGATTCTGAAATAGTAAGCTCCGAGATGAAGATGCTGCACATCTTTGAAGAAGAACTTTGATAGCATAGAGTACAACTGGACTTATGACTGTTCCCAGGTTTCATCTGCTGGAGTTAATGGGACTGACATTTAGAAACCAGGGGATTAAACACAGGAACCGCACTCAGGCTGGTTAATTAATCTACCCTGCACTCCAAGCAGAAAGTGGTTATACATACGTCGTATGTCCAAATGGCCTTTCCACTGGCCTTTCCACCTCAAGCTGGAACACAGCAGGTCTGCATTCGGCTGCAGGAGCATCACTGGGACCAGGTGCTGGTGTTGGACCGTCTTTTGAACACAGTAAAATAATATTGCTACTTTATTGACATTGTTAATGTAAGTATTATGAATATAATCTTCATTATTATTATTACTACTATTATTATTATTATTTTATTATTATTATTTTTTAACAAAGAAGTCTACTAAAAATGATAAACAAGACTGAGCTAATATGTGCAAAAAAAATGGAAACAAATTGCAAATTTGTAACATTTGTAAAAATGTAAAAAAACCCACAATTTTGTACAAAAGAAAATTGTACTTCTTAAATAACATATTATTTATTATGTATTATTATTATTTGAATCTGTGAACAAAACAAATAAATAGATTACAATGAAGAGATTCTCTCCTCACCCCCTGCTCTCCTCCCTACAATCATTCTATTATAAATGAAACTTTTATTATGTAAAAAGTAATTTATGAGAAAAATACACAGATTGATGACCAGTGAAAACAATCTTACCCCAGGGGGCTTATTTCGCTTGTTGCCCCTAACACTGCTACACCTCATCTTCGTCACTACCTACCTACACACACACACACACACACACACACACACACACACACACACAAACATTTACTTAACATTTACTGGTGGTGCCCGTGCCCTAAATGCTTGTGGGACTGATCTGGGGGTTCACTCTCTCGGGGTTTCACATTTCGTCTTTTCTAAGTGCATAATGCCTCTCATTACACTTTTAATACTAAGGTCACCTGAGTTTGCCCTGAAATGCAGGCCTGAAGGCCTCGTCTGCGAGACGTCTGACCTGTCTGGGCTGGCCGAGGTTCCACTGGTCTGTTTGCTAAGCCCATGAGCCACAAGCCTTACAGTCACTTGGCCCTTATAGATCTGTCAACACGAGCTGATATGAGTCAGCTTGTGTTGTAGGTTTATTATGCAAAGCTTCACTCGTCAGAGCTATTTGTAGGACAAGGTCAGGTCCCATAAAGTCTAGATGAAGGGATTAAGATGACCATCGCATTCTTTCTCGCCCTCTTTGGACATTTTTTTCTCACACTGAGAGTTCTGTTCAGGGGTGGCTTTGATTGACAGCTGTTGCCCACCCGGAACGGCAGCACACAGAATGGGTGGCCGGTTCTCATGGACAAACACTCGTTGCAGACATGTTCTCACACACACACACACACACACACACACATTGACAAAGGCATGCATAAAAGCATATTTTAACATATCTCCTCTTCTTTTTCTACAAAATACACACAATCAGTTCACAAAATAACCCACTTAATAGGTTACTTTTGTACAACACTGACAATGGTAAATACTTTCTAGTGTTGTGCCTCTCACATATCGTTATAAAAGGAAGGAAAGTGGTATGAAGATGTCATTATACATAGGCATGCTTGACAGGCTGAACAATCTCCAGCAGGGGGAGCCATACGCATATGACTTCTATGTGCATCGCTGAAAAGGAGGAAACCTACAGCAACAGGATATATTTTATTGATGCACGGGTGTCTGCCATAGTTTGAACCACTTGACAGGTGCAAACAGGCTGTTAGAGTAACAGAGTAAATACTGTAAAACAAAAGCTTGTGAGATAAATAAATTCAAGTTATGCTTCACACTTATCAAAATAATGAATTGGTAAAATAATCTCTATTCTGACAGTCCTAGAGTTATTAAATCATATACTATATGAAAAACATAAGAAAAAATTTACTGATCCAGAGCTCACAATCACACATTACTATTATCATTGAATTCAGAAATTAAAATCAAATGCAGCCTTGATCTAGTTATCGGCTGTGCTTAGATCATTTCTTTAAACAACCCGTGGTAAGATCCATGACCTCACCTTTCAGTCCAGTCCATCTGAGCTCTGATCCCTAATGGCAGGGGAGCAAACCATGGCCTTTCCTCACATTCCTTAATCCACATAGCCTCCCGGAGAGGTTTAGTAGTTTGTTTTCCAACTCAATATTCTCAACACTGTATCTGCCTGGTAACCCTACCTTGGCTAACCATTAGCCTGACACTGATGTTACCAGCTGGAGTGATGTCATGCAACAGGCAGGACTACCTTTCTGTTCAGCGCTAGCCCCTTTATCAGTCCTTAAAGCTCTTTTCTGGCTCTTGCCTCACCCTCCTCTTTTTTACCCTTTCCTCCCTTCATGTCATGAATTAGCTGCTCTCGTTCTCTTGCCATTTCTCCTTTCCCTTCCTTTTTTCAGAACAAGGCCGGCAGCTACATCGTGCTGGGCCGTGATGCGGGACACATCACGGAAGAATAGGAAAGCGTCTGCTTAAAGCAGGCTCGCTCCTCGGCTCATCCGTACGGACCAGTTGGATGCCGCCTGCATTAGCGAGCTCCCCAGAGACGGTCCCCGAAATGGAGCTACCCATCAGCTAATTACTCCACTAAAGCAAATTACGCGCCCTTCCTCAACCCCAGCAGCAATGCGGCACATGCCCGACGTTCGCTTTCTCTATTTATCTGCCATATTTACACATGAAAAGATGAAAAACGTTGACATTAATTACTTAGCGGGCTAGCTGGTTTTTTTTGGGGAGGGGTGCTGTTGTGCGACAGCTGATTTTTGTGTTTTGGTTTGTTTTTTTTGGGGTGTTTGTATGGATAATCACAGAAAGCACATAAATGGATGTTTGTTGTTGATTAGAAGAAACAAGGTGCCTGTAAAAAGCATGGGATTGAAATGAGAATGCAAGTTTTAACAGCTGCATTGTGTACTCACAAAAAGCCACACACACACACACACACATACACACACACACACACACACACACACATAGACACAAGCCGGGCAGGGCATATTTCTGATTTAGATTCAGACAAATGTGATTGCAGATGAAAGGAATTTGGTTGCAAGATAGCTCATGGTTACATAGTAACTGACAATACACAGTTACACTAACATCAGATACACATTATCATACACACACACGCACGCACCATGCACACACACACACACACACACACACACACACACATGCAAATATCTGTGCTTCTACTCTACAACAGCCAGATAGAAGGTGACAATACTGACTAGAATCACTTACAATAACAAAATACTACTATGTTGTTAGGTGGCTGATAAGGTTTTTTTGTTCTATTGTATTAGAGGTGACTCAGATGTTACTAGTATTTCTCATGTTTGCTTGGATCTTGCTCGATAGTTGCAATAGTTTATCTAGGGGCCGCTAAATGGTTGTTAAAGTGTTCCAGGTGATTGTTAGTGTTTTGTTAGATATTGACTACGGAGTGACTGCTGTAATGTTCCAGGTACTCTCAAAGGTATTTCTAGGTGGTTGCTATGATATCTCAGGTGATAACTATATACATATTTGAATTTTAATAACTATGCTGAAACTGTATCTGGTCAAAAAGCAAGCACATATCTCACTCAATATTTTGCTTCCTCAGTTTAGCATTTACACATTGCATTCTGCATTTGTTCTGAACTGTTCCATAGTGCCTTTGGACCTTTTAGTATGGTCATCTCTACAGATTAGCAATTAAAACATGGAATATTTCAATATATTTATGGACTTATTATATTTGACCATTTGACACTCCAATGACACTGCAAACACCAGGCATGCATTTTGTCATATTTTATATATGGCATCTATTTATTTCAAATGAAACTAGCATATATATATATATATATATATATATATATATATATATATATAGAGTACAATCAAGTACATTAAAGCTTCATTACAGCCTCATTACACACAAATCCACCAGCTCATGCTTTCTTACGTCTTGTCCTTCACCTAAGGGATTAAATTAATAAATACTCTTAATAGCCAGCTTTCTTGTGAGAGCCCTGTATATTCCTTGCAGCTAAAATGGTAAAGGCATTAAAAAACAACGATAACCGCTGTCACAACCTTTTCCAGTCAGAAACCATTAGAGGGCGGAGTGAACAGGAAGGCCAGGGCCAACTGTGGAGGTTTTAGTCGAGTCCTAAAGTGGTTAATGATGCTAATGATAAGAAGCACTGCTGAGAAGTTCCGCTGAGTCATCTGCCTAGCAGGAGCGCAAAACTGAGACCCAATAATGACAGCGGCGTCTACAGCAGTCTATTATTCTGCTATTCTGAGGAGATGTAAGTAGTGCACAATCACAGAGACTGGCAGATTCCATTTATTCAGCCGGTTGAGCCAGCATAGGCCTTACAGAGCGCCAGCAAAAATCACGAGAGAGCCACAGCTCAGACATACTTTCTATCAGAAAGCGATGAGTTCATATATAAATATATACTTTTCCCTTTTTTTCTGTTCACTGTTTGTACAAATTTTGGCTGTGTGTGTTTGTGTTTGTGTGTAAAATGCACAGGTTGCTGCGTCTCTATATGTGTTGTGAGTGCAGTAGTGTTTGTAGAGCAGTTTATCTATGTGCTGTACTCCAGCAGCTTCACACCTGGTTCAGTTTCTGATGGGATGAAACAGAGTCACACACACACACACACACTCTGCTCTTAACATCACTGTTTTAATTGTTGCAATTGTAAAATAATATAAGACTGTTGTGTAGTTTAACATTTCCAAGGTATAATAAATTATTGGTATGTTGGTTTTTTTTTTTCTCCAAACATTTTTTGTTTGGAATTCTGAATCAAGTGTTGGCCAATAGTGTATAAAACAACAGTGACATGCACATTTTACACAGATACACTCCCACAAATTGCAAAAGCAATAACCAGAAAAAACATGAAAAATTAAGCAATCCCTTTTTTCCATGGCTTTTTCCATGGATATATATATATACACACACACACACACACACACATATACATATACATATATAGGTGAGTCATGCTCATGTGTCACGTAGTGTGAGCACCTACCACATTTTTTTATTCTTTCTCTCTCTCTCTCTCTCTCTCTCTCTCTCTCTCTCTCTCTCTCTCTCTCTCTCTCTCTCTCTCTCTCTCTCTCTGCACTGGAACTAGTTTGAAGGCCCTGGTCGTAATTGTGGTTGGCATGTTCAAAGCTTCACACTGCTGGCTAGGGTTTTGATGAGTCATAACACACTGATTTATATTTCAGCCTGCTCTTAGCGAGGAGCGTGGATTAATGGAATATTCCAGCATTTTTCAACCTGATCTCTACCTGCAGTATCCACATCGCAACATTCATTATCACAGAGGATCATTTTAATGTGTTGTCCTGGTGCCCCCATAATAATCACCTCTAACAAAATAGGATGGAACCAACAACTCAGTATGTAAAAAAAGGCCCTCTGGGGTGTCAGGAGGACACGGGAAAGGCTTTAAATTGGGATCTGAAGGTCAGGCATGATGAGTTACAATGGAGATTTTGTGGAGGTGACTTCGATATTTTTAGAGTAAAGGATCTGCTGCTGCCCTCCCAGCAGTGCTCAAAACTTAGGACCTTTCACTTTTCCATTCTCCCTTTAATATAAAACCTACAGTACAATGCACCAGTCTTAGGCACCTTTCAAAAATAATACTTAAAACTGTTTAGATGAGCAGTGTGTTTTTGTCACATTAGTAAACTAATAATTATATACAAATATTAATTTACTAAATTAATCATAAACCTGGTTTGGCTCAATCAGTCCTTCATTAAATTAAATCAGGAGCTGCTGATGGAGTTTCACAAGTCCAAACAACGGCTGGAGGAACCGAGGAGGAATCTGGAACCGAACCTGTATCCTCCTCACCAGCTCACAAACATATCAACTTATTTTTTACAAACAAAACAAATATTAATTCGTTTACTGCTTTATTCTTTGTTTGCATTTTTTCCTATCTTTTCTTTGCTAGCAGAAAAACACACTTTATCACACTCTTAATTAAGCCTCACAGCTAAAAGATGCTGAAGCTCCTTCGATTCCCAGTCAGGACAGCTGAGGGTTCTTCCTATGTGGAATTTGCACAATCTCCCTGAGTCTGAGCAGCTTTCTGCCAGGATCTCCGGTTTCCTTCCACAGTTCAAAGTCTTGCACATCATGCTAAATTGCCCATAGATAAAATATAAGATAAGATAAGATAAACCTTTATTAGTCCCACAAGTGGGAAATTTGTGGGACTAATAAGGTGGTGTCTGTATCTGTGATGGACTCATGACCTGTCCAGGGAGTGCCTTTTTATAGACTACTGGAATAGGTGTGTTTTGAGTCAACGAGGCTTCTAAATTATTGCAACTGATGTTATGCCATAGACACACTCCATGGAAACTCATGGTTTTTGGGCTGAGACACCTTTTTGTCTTATCTTACAGTTAGGCCCAAAAATATTTGGACAGTGACACAATCTTGATGATTTGGGCTCTGCATGCCACCACATTGGATTTGAAATGAAACAACAACAACAAAATTAAAGTGCAGACTATAAGGTTTAATTCAAAGGGTTGAGGAAAAATATATGATTAAACATGTACGAACTGTAGCTATTTTTATACAAACACTCCTCATTTTAGGGGCTCAAAAGTAATTGGACAAATAAACATAACCCTAAGTGAAATGTTACTTTTCAATATTTTGTTGAGAATCCTTTGCAGGCAATGACTGCTTGAAGTCTGGAACCCATGGACAAATGCTGGGTTTGCTCCTTGGTGCAGCTGTCTTCAGTTGTTGCTTGTTTGTGGGTCTTTCTGCCTTAAGTCTTGTCTTGAGCAAGTGAAATGCATGCTTTTTGCTTTAGAAAACTCCTGGGTTGCTTTTGCAGTATGTTTTGGATCATTGGCCATCTGTACTGTGAAACGCTGTCCAATCAACTTTGCTGCATTTGGCTGAATCTGAGCAGAAAGTATATCCCTGTACACTTCAGAAATCATCCGACTGCTTCTGTCTTTTGTCACATCATCAATAAACGCAAGTGACCCAGTGCCACTGGAAGCCATGCATGCCCATGCCATCACGCTGCCTCCACCATGTTTTACAGAAGATGTG